>OX421971.1:11178642-11303642 GCA_949128135.1 Parasteatoda lunata | reverse complement strand
TTAATGGGTTTACGGCTACTAATGTTCAACTCCGTAGCCTTGTAATTTTGAACCCAATCCAGAAGACAAGGGAACTCCTGGATCGAGTATTGGGAGAAATTTGCCTTCGTGGAGGACTTTTTGATGGTGCTAACCCGCATTTGCGTTACATGGAGAGGAAGACCACGAGAACCTCCCACGGTTAGCCTGACGGCAAGGGGACTCTAACCGATGATCCGTCTACCACTGAGGATATTTCACGTCAGCACTGTGGTCAGTGCAAGCCGGATGCGGAATTCGTATCGACTGGGATTCGAACCCGGTTCGCCTAATTGGAAGGCGAACGCTCTATCCCCTGAGCCATCGCGGCTCCCAGGTGACTATTTGTTCGAAATAAATAATGTTCTACAAATTTTTGATTTAAGTTTTCTCCACTATCTCGAATAGTTTTCGCGACAATAAAGTTAACCGCGCAATTTTTCTCCAAATGACGATTTGAGCAGTCTGATGTCGTAGATCAAGTAATCACTATATTATACCAGAAAATTACTTAAATAGCCTTAAAGACGCCATTAGAAAGTAAACTGGAACAACATGATTTCTTAGAGCACTCTAAAATCAAGCTTAAGTGTTATTTTGTAACATAACGCAAATTTAATGATAATAAGCATTTTGACAGTAGACTTTTTTTCAATTCCAACTATTAGTTCACACTCTTCCTATATCTTGTTCAAATTTTCAATCATTAATAAAATACTTTTTATTCATCTACTCAAGTTCAAATACATTTTTTTTAAAACTTGTAGTGGATGACACTATATGTTAATACAATTTTTTTTTAAATATTAATTCATTCATTAAATAGGGATGAGCGAAAAACGAAATGGAATTTTCTGATTGGTCAAGAGTTAGTCATTGTTTTAAATTTTAACTATAAGCTATTCAGTTTTTCACATATTTTAAAGATAACATCAGTGACAATTTCTAACTTATAGCTCTATTTGAACAAAAAAATAGTTTATTGCACACATTTAAATATTTAAAAACCACGGCCATTTTTTTTCAATACCTACTATTAGTTCACACTCTCCTTATATCTTGTTCAAATTCTCAATCGTTAATAAAATACTTTTTATTCATCCACTCAAATTCAAAGTTTTAATGGTTGTCACTTGATGTTAATACAGTTTTTTCAAATATTAATTCATTAATTAAATTTATTTAATTAATTTTACTTTGATATGGGAGAAAGAAATAGTAATTATTTAATAAAAAGTAACTAAAATAAAAAATTTCTCTTTTTACCTAAGTAGGAATTTACTTTAATTTTTTTTTATATCACTTTAGTCTAATATAGTAATTAATTCAATTCCTGATCGCGTTATTGAATATAGTGTTGGTTTATTTATTACAGTAACAACAATCACAATTCACATATATTCATTACGTTAAAGAACAAAGGGTTATGTAGGTGTATCATATTATGTTTAATTGAAAAACTATACATTTAACACATATTTAAGCTAATTAACCATCTGTTTCAAGAAATCGAAACGTATATTTAAAGATCGAAAATAACCCAATTACTTGCAGACTTGGCGGGAGTAAGTCGATCATTTTTATGCTCAATCCGTCAGAAACATTTGTGAAAGCATTTATCTTGGCGTTATTGTACTTTCAATTTGTTCTTTCTTGTTTCTACTTTTGTCATGGTTAGAGTAAATGATTAATGGCTACTCGTCTTACTCCATTAACTTCAATAACTTTCCTCGTTAGCTTTCATCATTAACTCTAAAACACTTTACATATTGATGGCGATTTTTTTTAAATATTTTTGTTATTCTTTCTAAGGGAATGATATTGTGTAATTTCTATTTCTTTTTTTTTAATATTTATTTATTTAAATAATGTCTAACATTTGTTTTATTGGCATTTTCATTTCATGCGAATAAAATATTGCTCAAAAGTATATTATTTGATTGGTGAATTTGGTTTTCATATCAATAACATTTGAAGTTATAAGGTAAGTCTAGGATAGATAGCCATAGTTTTTTTTTTCCAAATCGAAGTAAAAGTACCAAGAAAATAAGGATACAAGAAATATTTATGCATATTTCAAATTCTCATAGATGTGAAAATAATGGAATTTTGAGAACAAAATATGAAATTTGTTTGAGATAAACCTAACAAGTAGCAATCTTTCTTTATTTCTTTAATGCCAAGGTCAGATTGTTGCCATTTAAAAGAAGTTAGAATATGGAAATAACACAATTCCTACATTTAACCATGAAAATTTTAATATAGGTTACAACGAATAAATTTTAACTTATTAGCAAAAAGAAAATCATTTAAAAAATGACATCATCATCATAGTTAGCTAGACACTTCAATATGTGCCTTTCTCTGAAGATTTCTCCGTACACTTCCGATTTAACTTTGACCTCCAATTCTTTTCATTAATTGCAAGAAAATCAGACTACCCCGAGTCAAACCATCTCAACCGTTGCCTTGTTCTAGCGTGGGTCTAAAAAGCAGTATCTCTTTTATCGTACTATCATTACTCATTCGAATCACGTAGGCCACCCAATTCATACTATTTATTTTTATGTATTTAATAATATCGGGTTGCTTATAAATTTTGTACTGTTTAAAGTGGACTATGTTTGCTGAGAATAACATATTTTGTTTTCTCTACATTTATGACTAAGCCCATTATTAAAAAAAATATAATAAACAAAATAAAATGCGTAATCACTTTTGAAAAATTTTACTACATTTTTAGCAAAGGTTTTCAAAGTTTGTACATGTTTCACGGAACTATTGTTATTCACTTTATATTTCTCAACAAGTCATAATTTTATGTTGCGTTATTCACCACGGATGATATTCATGAAATTCTGAGTGTGTAGATTCGAATACTACGCAAGTCAAAATTTTTGACGGTTTTTCCATTGATGGACCAACATAATCTAGATAGTAACCATCAATAATTCCAACATAAACCATTATAAATTTAATGGTTACCAGCATAAGAAACCATCACCTCAATGTAGGAATTCGGACCGATTCATAATGGTCCAACATAAGAAAAGCAACTTGTTTTGATGGTTTGTTATGTTGAACCATCAGAAACTTCCATCATAGTTTCTTAGAAATCAAATGTTCGAACGATCATGAACAACCATCATCAAAATGTTGGAATTTGGACTGATTTATGATGGTCAAACATAAAAAAACCAAATTGTTTTGTTGGTATATTCCTCAGAACCAACAAGATTTCCCATTAAACCCTTTTGGAAATGCATAGTTGTAACCATCATGGACCATCACCGATCATCATTGATTGTTGGTCCATGAGAATCAAACTTCTGTTGATGGTTAACCATCATAGTATTAAAGTAGCATTTTCCATCATGTAATGATGGAAGTTTGTCGGCTTATCAAAAATCATAAACGCATAATGGAAAATGCTCCGTAATTCCTCCATCAAGAATTTTAACTTGGGTATGAATGGTTAAGTTCTATCGGATGATGTACCTGGTCTAGAATTGCAATGTAATATGCAGAGTTTGTACGGTCCGTAAAAATTTAAAAAAGCTGCTTCAATATTGTAATGAAAAAAAATAAGGATTTTTTTTAATTAGCTTTCATCGTAAAATTACGAAACGAAACCAAAAGAAAACAATTACAGACCCTAAAGATTTCGCATTTATTTGGAGACATCAATCGCGGTTGTGAAGACTTATGATTTTCTTATTTTAGATACCTGTGGGGCGAGTAGTTACGGACAATTAAACCCTTCATCTATTTAAAGGTACATCAACATAGAATCGAGTTAACATGTCTTATATACTAGTGAATTGAAATTGTATATTTTCAGTGGTAGATACAGTACAGTACTCTCCCACCAAAATTTTATCCGAGATATAATTCGATGAACCGAATGCCACTAATTGATTCATTGCCTTTTTGTGAGAAGCCGGGGTGCTGTATTAAAATTCCCTACTTTTTAGTGCTGATCGTGAGAGCTGTATTAAGTTCACGGTCGTGGTCGCTCCTGTGTTAATTAGCAGTCGAGTGAATGCAAGCCGACGTTGTGTGTGATAGAGACTGAGTAGCAACAGTGCGAGGAGGTGGATAATGCCACAAGTAGCAAGTCAACTGTTCAATGGGGACCATCCATCGAAGTAAGTGTGTTCAAATCGAAGTAGGAGTTTCTGTCAAGGTTCACATTACGTCCGGGTCACCAATGTGAGGCGAGTAGTTATCGACAATGTCATGATCCATCTTTCTAAAGTTAGCTCAACATAGAATCGAGTTAACAAGTCTTAATATACAAGTGAATTGAAATTGTGTATTTGCAGTGGCAGATACACTACAAGACTGATTTTGAAATTTATTTGAAGACCCTACGATTGATCTGTCTATTATTGAAAAGTAGCTGAAGTTAAAGATGAGATCGCCGCCCAAGAATTTACTCCATTACTATATTCATTTGCTTAAAAAAAAAAAAAAAGATATTTGATCCCTTAATAAAATAAACATTGAAGTTTGACAATACTTTTTGTCGTCACCATAAGAAATACTTCCTTCAACTTGTTAAACAAGTTATACTCTTTCTTGTGAAACTGCTGCATTAGAATCGGAAATATTTAAACTAGCTATCTCTCTTTTATGGCTATCTAACTTAGATCTACCTTACTATAAATCTATTTAAATTTACTTGTATTTTTACTTCATTCAAATTCTTATTCTTTATGCTTTGGTGACTATTGGATTTTGTTTGTTTTTTGCTGCTTTAGTTCTTTCCTATTTTCTTTATTTAAAAAAAAAAATCAGTATCTTCTTGGGAAAAAAATCCCCATTGAACAGTAAGTTTAACTCGGCTTATTTTTCTTCTTCTTGAAAATACAAAAAATACTGTTTAATAATTTTTGACTATTATATTTGAAAGCAATTATTTATTACATTTCTGTAGGCTTCAAAAAATCTCTTAGTTTTGAATGATTACAGTTTGAAAAATTTATTAAAATTAACAAACTTGCTGAAAAAAATCCAGATTGATTGCTTGAGATTTTAAATACGTAATACTAATAAAAACAATTTTTGTTTAATCCTTTGGCAGGTTATTTAATTTTGTCAGTTTATCCAAGTTTATTCAAAAATGTCATTTTTCTTATTAGTGTTTTTGAAACTCGAAAAAATATTAAAAAAATTCCCTTACAAAATGCAGTTTTAAATCAGATTTCAATAAAAAAAACTTAACATTCAAAGAAAAAATACTTTCTATCTTGCTTGAAAATTTAAAAATGCAATATTACTAAAATAAATAAATAATCAAATCTCAAAAATAACATAAAAATTCGTTAAAATACTTTTCTTCACTGAAACTATTTCAAAATCGTGAGAAAATATCAAGTTTTGAAATTCAAATAGTTGTTTTGCATTTGTAATACTCGTATTAGTTGCATGCGCTGACAAATAGAGAGTTATTATATTTTCAAGTAAATATATGGAGAGTATATATATATATATATATATATATATATATATATATATAGAGAGAGAGAGAGAGAGAGAGAGAGTAACACTAACAGAGTTACATATTTTTCGAAGTAAAAAAAAATTTTGCTAAGCATCATAAATAATATGATGCATAATGAGCTGTTACAAAATAAGATTACGTACATAAAACATAACGTGACACATACTATTACTAAATAATGATACAATAAAAAAAAACTTTTACATTTTAAGCTTTCAATTTTGAATAGTAACATATTCTCGTAAGTAATACTAAAATGGAATAAATTGAAAAGCTTAGTAAATAAATGTTACTATGAATGACCGAAATTGGTAGTCATTGACATAGCTACTTTGGTAAATGTCCGAAAAACATATTAGGTCTAAAAAAGTGTAACTGACAGGTGTACATTTCATTTGACCGGTATGTCTTGCATCAATGTTTTTTTTAAGGTAAAGTGTCACTGCCCATTGTGCATTTTACCGGTACTCTGAACGCTGATATTTCTCTTAGTCTATCCTCAGAAGATATCGAATTAATATAATATTATCAACGAAAAAATTAATATATATACTATTGATATACACTTTTACACTAATAATTTACGTATAAATATCATTATGACTTTTATTAATACTTAAACTGGTAATAAAGAAGGATACTAGAATATATATAAAAGATCATATCATTTGATTTTCGATACAATAAAAATTCTACAGTCATTGGCCAAATCATTAGACGCACTATAAAATTCTACGCAAAATCTTAATTATCAGGTGATACTATACAGTTTTATTGCTTTTACAGGACTGAAACTGGTTTGCACTTGTTAACGTTCGTGTATCAATTGGTTAAATTAGACATTATGTAATATAAATTCAACGATTGGATAAATGAGATAATATATAATATAAATATAGAATATTTATTATATTAGTATATAATTATACCAAATTATTAGACGCACTGCAGTTTTTTAATAATGACATGATTTGCACGAGTATATAGGCAATACTTATATATTTAAGCAAACATGTAATGGGTTTTAATTCAAGAGATTTTTTTTATATACTTCCCCTTTATATTTATTTTTAACATATTGCATTACAATGTTAACCAATTGATATACGAACGTAACAAGTGTAGACCAGTTTCAGACGCGCAAAAACATTAAGGCTGTGTAGTATCACCTGATAATTAAGATTTTACATAAAATCTTAAACTGCGTCTAATAATTTGGCCAGAGACTGTACATCGTAAAATTGTGTAGTTTAGTCTCATAGTGTTTAGTTCAGTTTCTAGCACTTCACTAAAACATTTCAGGCAATACAATGTCGAAATGTAATTCATTGTTGAAATGTAATTCATTGTTGAAATGTAATTCATTGGTCAAAATGATTCATATAATTTTCAATCCTCTTTTTTAAACTTTTATGACCTTTTTTTTTCCCTTTCTGTGATCTTATTATAACATTCAAACAGCACATATTAGTTATTCAAACAAACATAAATATTTCATTATCTAAATAACCCAGTCAACTAATTCAGAAGCGTAACACATATCACTGGGAACAAAGACACTTTAATTTTTCCTGGAGAAAAAAATAAAGAACTAACACAATTGCACCCTCTTAGGAAAAATATTGCCGAAAAAGAAGATAAATAAAAAGTTGAGGAGCAGATACGTGACTTGTCTTGTATTGAGTGTATAATGTAGCCAAATGTGAGAGAAAGGAACACATTTGGCGCTGTTTAAATAATGACCGAAATTACAGCCCTATGTGTTCTTTATCTTTTACCGATAATTTCTTTAGGAACAGAAGAATAAAATAAAAAAATCTAACAAACATTTAAATCGCGCATTATCTGACTTCTGGTTCCTTTTTGCTTTTCGTTCTAATCCACCCATCACAGTTATAAAAATAATTGGCGAAAGCTGGAATTCGCCTCTTGAGATATTTTTTTCCCCACTTTTTTATTCCATTCGAGAAAGTTCAAAATGGAAGTTTATGACTTGTTAGGTGGTTTCTTTTTTTCGCTCTATACAAATGGTACTGATAGAAATTATATAATTTTCTTTTCCCTTTTTCCCAATTTTTTTCCGTGGAAGGGAGATTGTTTTCGGAAAATAATTGCTCCTTTCAAGACGTGAAAATGGATATGGCATAAGAAAAATGAAGTTTTAATAGAGTTTTGTAATTATTAAACGAATGAATGGCATTTTGTTTTTATCTTTTTCGTAATGGACGTTTACAAAAAGGTAAACTGTCCGTGCTATGCCATTTCGAAAAATGACTCGATCTCAAATTTCTGAAAACATTGTTGGAACTCATTTTAATGTTTTGCTGCTTGTCTTAATCAGATTTATGTAATTTGTAACAATATCGGATCGAATTAAAGAAAATTTAGAAAGTTCTTAATATTTTTTTTCAGTGTGGGTAAAGGAAATTATCAATCCTATCAAATGATTGCAAGTTTTGTTTTCAAAATCAAAGCTCTATTTCAATTCGATTGCATGAAAGTTTAAGATTTTTTTTAAATACAGCAATGGAATATGAAATAAATTCTAAGCTTACATTCGAAATAGATAGCAGTCAAACCAGAGAATGATAGAATTTGACTATCTTCAAAATTTTACTACATTCATATGTATCTTATTAATTCGATATAAATGATTTAAAATTATAATTTTTATAAGCATATAAACGAAATGAATGGATGTCAAACAAGCCAAATGAATAAAGCAATACTACGCGTGATGATGCTATCACCATACCCCCAGTTTTCAAACTTTTGGCCTTCTCCTAAATTTCTAATATTACTTTTAAGATTGTGCCTTGCACCTACAACTTATCAACAGTAACCGTCAGCTTAACTGAGCCAATTACATGGATGGAGGCTTATATTTCATCATTGATTCTGCTGGAGTGCTAGAGAGACATGAGCAATTTTTTCTAAGATCTGTTTTCCGTTTCCGCATGCTCAGAAAATGATTTTCCTACAATTTAATAGTTCTTGTTTTATCTATTCTCGCATTTATGAAGTTTATATATATATATATATATATATATATATATATATATATATATATATATATATATATATATATATATATATATATATATATATATATATATATATATATATATATATATATATATATAACCGTCACAAGAGAACTCCTGGATCAAGTATTGGGAGAAATTCGCCATCGTGGAGGACGTCTTGATGGAACTAACCCACATTTGTGTTACAAGGAGAGGAAGACCACGAAAACCTCACACGGTTAACCTGACGGAAAAGGGACTTTAACCCATGATCCGTCTACCACTGAGGATATTTCACGCCAGCACTGCGGTCTGTGCAAGCCGGATGCAAAATTCGTATCGACCAGTAATGGCAGGGATTTTTACCTGGTGTAACTCATTGGAAAGCGAACTCTATCCCCTGAGCTATCGCGGCTCATTTATGCAAACTAGTTAATTCGAATAAAATGATTATTCACATAAATATTTCGAGAAAGTTATTTCTAACGACACAGCTTGTGGAGAAGGAAGCACGTGCCACCTTCGAAACCCAAGATGAAATTAATCCGAAAGTACTTCCTGCTAAGATGATAATGATGAGTTTTAAATAAAAGATGGATCCAGATTCTGCTGCTTTCATTAACTTCTAAACATATGGAGCTCATATAAGGCCCGGAAAAATTATGTCCGTGAATCTGAATTAACCTCACTACTTGACCACTCATCTTCAACTGAGGAATCATTTGCCATACGTCACTACGTGAATAAAAATGAAATAATAATACACTCACTTAACTTAATATTTGGTTGTGAATGTCCAAACTCAGAACAACAAAAGGAAAATTACAACCAAGGAAAAAGTGGTTTGACCAATAGGATAAGAAGATCAAGCTTAAACTAGATAATACTTAATTGGACAATTTTGTTCCCTATTCAGTGATTCAAACAAAGACAGTTTAGTAACTGATTCAAAAGGGCCAGAAATTAAAAAGGTATTGTTAGTTCGAACATATTTTCACTGGTCAGATAGTAACCTGTACGACCACATTGCGTACACCCTAATAAGCCTATAATTATTTCCTTTGGTGGGATACACTAGTACTCGGTAATATAATACGAGGTCCAATTTGAATATTATAGGTCAATATTAAGGCGAGAAATAGGATCACATTGTAATTCAGAATATTGACTTCGAATTTCTTCATTTTAATGTTATTCAGCACACTATTTTATCTAAACATACATTGTAATCTATAGGACCACATTATGTAACCCATGTCTCTAATAGATTTTATGAAAGAGAAATTAAATTTAAATGTAATATTACGATACAAAGAGTGCGGAATGAATATATTTACGATGAAACATGCTATTTTGTGACAATAAAAGAGACTAAAACTCGAAACCAAAAATCAAAGGAACCAAAACTTTTCACATCGATTGCTGATCTTTGGGACCATCGATAACTTTTTTGTGTGTTTAAGTTTAATTTTAAAGATTTCGGGCAAAGAGAACACCGATAATATCAAGCCCTGCTTCCAGTTTTACTTTGCAACAGCTTGTCTATTCTTTTCTTCTGTCACTCTGTGCTTTGACAAAGAAGAAGGTTCTTATTTTAAGAACTGCTAGTTTTTGTGTCTTTATAGTGCTTTACTTACATAGCTTCATGTGTAGTCTCATGTTTTTTGCCTTGTTGTAGTTTGTTTGTCTCGTGTTTTCTTTAGGTATTCTGTGCTTTGTCAAAGAAGATTCTATTTCTTTCAGAACAGAAGGTTTTGTGCCTTTTTATTTGGATTTATTTACATTGTTTAGCTTTATTCTTATGTTTCTCAATTCTAACTTCATTAGGAAATCAGATTTTGTTAAATTGATCCTGATTTATTTTAAAGCACAAGGTTAAAATGTTCACTCTAAAATTATGGTAAAATAACTGGCAGCTGTATGTCCATCCAATTAACCGTAAAGTTTACGGTAAAGAACATTTTTTTCCTTTATGGTTTTGAAACCATAAACAAAAAGCATGGTTATAAATCCATGAATACAAAACTATACGATTTTTTAACCATTTACAACTAGCATTTTTCAAAAACGTAAAAAAATAATAATTAATTGAACTAAACGTAAGAGCTCGGCCTTTCGTAAGGTAATGGACATATGATAGTGCCGGGCACTGGAAATTCTTCATGTGTTGAAGGGAATGGAGGAAATATTGTGGTGTCAACACTAGAACTCCAGTTCTGCCGGTCATGAGATTGACAGATATGATATGTACACAGTAGCAAAGAACAAAGTATCTTCATTAGGTGGTTCTAGTTTGTGCGGTAAAATTCTGGTTGTTTAACGATATTAAGTGAAAGTGGCTAATAAACAATTTTTATCAAATTTAACAGTTTCATTACCATTTTATTTATGGTTATTCGACTGTTTTGATTAAATATGGTAAAAAAAACATATAATAAATTTCCATTTTTTTCGAGAAATTTATAACAGTGTACAAGGCAGTATATGCAAAAAAATATAATAAAAAAAGAACTTACCATATGTTACTAGAGTAGCAAAAGAGAGGGATGGGCACTTGCCCTGGACGTAAGTAACATCACACTTATAAGTACCATCATCCTCAATCCTCAATGGAGATATTTTAAGATAAGCACTTGAGTCTTCAAGGTAAAAGTCAGCTCTGTCGGGATTAGCGAGCTCTTGTAAAGGTTTTTCGACAGCGTCACTGAACAAGTATAATCTTTTCCATTCATTGGATACATTTTTAGTCCACGTGATGAAGTACACTTTGCCACAAGTCGACACATCCACGTCACAAGGCAACTTAGCTGCACCTCCCACAACGCCGATCACATGTACATTCTTTTCTTCTGCGGAAAAAAAGAAATAAATCAGCACGTGTCATCTAAATAGTTAAGACTAACGATTGTGAAGAAAATAATTTAGAATCAAAGGGTTAAATAAACATGCGCCAAGATAACAGTCAAAATTAAAATAAATGAAAAAGTATAGTGGTAAATGAAAAATTATAGTAATAAATATAAGTTAATAAAATAAATTCTGGAAGTTAAAGTAAACGAAATAAAAAATAGTTTCAATAATTTAATTACTCTAATAATGAATTTAAGTAACTAAAATTTATTTAGTGCTATCAAATTTAATAGCTAATTTTTTTATTATTTAAATTAAGAATATAGTCCCGGCGTTAACTGGTCGTTAAAACAGGGTTCCCAGTAGATCACAGGAATAAAGCATCACTGACTGCTATCAGTGTGGGGTGGGTATTCACTTGCTGCGAAGGGACCAAAGGTGCGCGGTATGGGTTCTCGTTAAACTGTTCTACCATAAAGTGCTCAATTTCGAATGAAAGTCGTCAAGTTACCAAAGCGGGGAAACCATCCCTTCCACAGAGAATGAAGAACTACAATGGTATGTCTTCGGATCATCCTCATCCTGTTTCCCAGACCGTCGTCAATAGCCCATTGGGCAACTTTATTGAGACGTAAATAAACTACTTAAATTAAGAATGAGTTATGTATTCTGATTAATTTTAATTTAATATAGTAGAATTAAAATTTTATAGTTAGAGTTGAATCATACAAGAGCTAAAAATGACTGTATTAAGCAAATAACACACATACCTTAAAAGTACATATTGCAGCGGAGATATATTCATAAAATTGACCAGATATAATTTTATAATCAAAATATAAATAAGCAGAAATTCGGATAGAAAAAAGTGGACAGAAAAAGTCTTAAATGTGAAAGAAAAATTTCAATGAATTTGAATTATAAAGTAAAATTTGTTTAAAAATTACGTTGTAATTTTACAGCAATAAAATATCTTGTTATGGAAAATAAAAGAAAAACCAATTTTAGTTAATGGTCGAAATTCATTGAAAAACATTCGTCTTAAATACATTTGCTGCCTTTCTAATAGTAGTCTTCACAAGAAACAATGCACACATATTAATTCCATCAATTTTTTATATGAATCTTTGATTTCTCGTAATTCGAGGATTGTAGTTGTTTTATGATTAAAAGTTTTCCTTTTATCTATAATGTAAGGTTCCAACTATTCAAATAAAATACACACTACTACATAAAACTTCATACCAACTAAACACTTTTACCAAACAAGTGGGTTCCTATGCTTTGTTCAAAAAAGTAATACATAAATAAAGCAGAATGCTTACCATATGCAAATCTGCAATTATGCAATCTATAACTAATTCGGTGTACTAAAAAAAATGGACCACCAACCCCTGAATAACGTTTGATCTAATGATCGGATCTTCACTTTCTAGAACTCATTCTTAAAGGAAATAACCTCAATTATGTTAATTAATTAGTGCAGTTAAAAAATTAAATGCAGAAATGTACTTCTTCCGAATATGGAAACCTTTTTTTCAATGAATTCAGATATTGGGGGTAAATATTCAGATATTGGCTCCAAAATATTGGGGGTGACCACAATCTCGGTCAAACTATGGATACCATAGTTTAACCAAAAGAGTGATTTTTTGCGTATTTCGCCAAATCTCGAGATCTTCTTTAGCATAATGCAAATAAGAAAAGCAAATAAGAAAATTTCAACGCAATCATAAAATTTGTTTATCCAAAGTTATTTCCATGCACAAAATATATTTCATTAAATATTTATCATTTTGTATTTAATAATAGTCAAAAATTTTTAATTGTAATGTATGCAATTTTTACGTCATTTTAAAGTATGCAATTTTACATGGCAAATTATAAAGTTTATATAAAATTGGTTGAATAATTCCTGAGAAAATGAATTTTAAAATCGTTTTTTATTTACATTTGCTTTCTCAGAAACTATTTAACGGATTTCACTCACATTTGTATTTCGCCATGTTAAATTATATACATTAAACTAACGTAAAAATTATATACCTTACAATTCAAACTTTTTTTGATAATAAATTAAATAAAATATTAAAACAAATAGTAAGTCTTTTTTAATTTTTGTTTTGCATGGAAATATCTTTGGAAAAACGAATTTTATAATTGCGTGCAAAAAACTTTTCAATTCGCGTAAAAATGTTCTCGAGGTATGGCGAAATACATAAAAAGTAAAATTGATATTAAGGGATCCTTTTTTTTTGGATCGCTCTTCAGAATGGACCTGAATATAGAATGTGATTGTGACTAGAAATTGATCACAAATCCGCATTCGTTGGAAATAAGTATGCTTATTCAGAGAAAATACATTTTTGTGTCTGATATCTTAACTTTAAGTATTTTCTGCACTAAATAATTAGCATATTTAAGGTCATCTCCTCAAATCATTAAGATTGAGTCCGACAACGATCCGATCATTAGATCAAAAGTCATTTACGGAGGTCCGTTTTTATTTTTTTAAAAAACATTTTACTACATTGTACATAATAGGCTCGGAGACATAGCGGTCTAATTGAAAACTAGATTGCAAAAGTAGTTGCGATCATGCTTCGTGTTGAGAAAAACTAAATGCATGTGCGTGTAGTTAAATTTTTTATTTATTTTTTCACATTTATAATTTTTTTTTAAAATTTATTTATTCCTTTTTTGTTTGTTCGTTTACTAAAAACGCGCAATTTCATATATAGTAAAGTGAATTTATTTAATAGCTTTATTGCAAAGACAATTCTTTTAAAAAACATGCACATTTTTAGTATTAGACACGCACTAATGCTTCCAAAAAATTTAGTATTTTGTGATTTTTATATATTTTTTTCATAATAACTGCAGTTTAGTATTTAAAAATGTGTTTGAAACGGTTTTATATTTGCGAATGTATAGGTAGCAGTTTTATATGTTAATTACAAATACATAAAAGATGCATACAAGCACCAGCTCAACACTAGAAATGATGGGATTACCATTTTTTTTGTCGGCCAGATGGCTGAGTGGACATCGTGCCTGACTGCGAAGCCAATTGTTGTGGGTTCGAATCCCGCTTAAAGCATGGATGTTGATCTGTTTGTTGTTGCTCTATTGTGTGATGTGGCCCACCCTATAAAACGGTTATCTGTTGCAGTGTGGTGTGGGTAATGTTGCTCGCCTCCGTGACTTAGGTTCACAGGTGGCCACTGAATAACGTTAAATGAACTACCCTTGGCATCCTCCGAGGTGAAGAACGAAAATCCAGTGCTTGCCGTAGATTTTTTTTTTTTTGAATGATCCTCCGACCACCGGCATATTTGTTATGTTCCAAAGAATAAGCTTTCTATAAGAATTGATAAATATTTGATTTCTTGGCTTGCTGCACTAATCAACCGAAACGTTCTAATCCCACGTTCTAATGAATAATTTATTGTTGATTTTATATGTTAGATTAAAAATTAACTTCAATAATTTCATGATGACTTCACCGAATTCATCTTTTAGAAAGTAACCACGTGTTTAAAACGTGTCCTTATAAAACTTTTAAATAATGGAAACTAATGAAATAGAATTGAAGTTGTCTATTTGAGCCATACAAAAAGTATGGCATTCTAAATGATATTATATTCACAGTTAATCTTCCTTATAGTGAATTGAACTCAGATTATCATAATTCTAATATTAGGAAGCCGCAATGTGAAATTAAGGTACTTATCCGGTTTGGAGGTTTGGTCTATTACTAAAGTACCTATTTTATATATCTTGCTATGATAGATTCTCCTTACCACAGTATACTGATAAAGGTAAATATATAAGGTATATAATAGAAGTATTTAACACCACATTTAATTAAGCATACTGGTGTCAATAATATTGTTTTAGCCATTCGAAATAAGTACTGATATTATTTCGTTCTCTGAAAATGATAAGAAAAATAATAGCATCTTAATGAAGTATTTTCGAGAATTCCAAGTAATTAATTTTGGTAATATGTAGTAGTTAAAATAAAAACAAAATTCTTATTCAAATGCTAAACTAATAGAGAAAAAGTACTTATTCATCTAGGAAAAACTCATAAAAGAGTGCCTTATTATTGACGCTTATGTTGTTTAGTTAATTTTAATAATAGTATTTTATCATTTTTCTAAATGAATAATATTACTATTGAATAATACTACTATTGAATAATACTTCTATTGACTACTATGAATCCTACTACTATTATTGGGTTTTTTTTTTATTATTGATTACTACAATTGCTATAAAGGTACCTATCTGGAAATATTTTTTGTTAATATCGTTTTGTTGACATTTTTTGTTGACAAATTGACATCGAGCTGTAACCAAGTGATACATAATATAACTAATTTTGTTTTAAAGACAGAAGGAAAAGCATAAGTAAAGGATACGTACCTGAAAAAAAAATTGTTGATTATAGTAATTTCTGACTATTAAGAGTTGATCTCGCGTATTAGCATTATGATGATTTTAATTAATCTTTATTTAATGGGGATGAACTTCTAAAAACGTGTTTTGCTTAATCCCATAACATAAGAAGGTACCAAAAAGGGCAGCAAATAGTAAAATACAAATAAAAGATGTTTTAGTTTAATTAAATGTGTCAGTATGTCTTTCAGTTTTGTGCATGATTTCATAGTCTTGATTAATACTGACGATTTAATTCTAATTTAGTTTTGCCTCCCCCCCGACACGAAGAATATGGGTATTCAGCTAGTTAAGAACTAAACAAGCATCTATTTTCAAGATTATAGCATTAACTGTTAGAGAATTAATATTTAATGTAAAAGGGAAGTCATAAAAATTTATGCACTTAGTGCGGCATACTTAAAATAAGAAAAAATAAAAAGTCATTAAAATCGAATTAATCATTGTCAAAGCCAATCTAAGGTGGCCTCAGCGCGCAAGAATTACTTCAAGAATAATCATCCAGATTTATATGAAGAATAAACTGACTTTTCGTAATTTTTCCTAACTTTGCTTAAAATCGAAAATAAACCACTTTTTTATTCGTATTTAAATATTAATTTACAAAATTTAAGTGTTTGCTTTTATTTTTCTCATTTTTTAAAAAAATATATTTACATTGACGTTGACAAACGTTGACATTGACGATTATGAAAAACACTTCCTTAAAATTTAACTCATAGAATCTTCAATTGTGTTCGTATGAGTTATAAAAGTAACTCAAGATAATTTTTAGGCAAAATTCCATCAAGATTTTCTCTCAAGATGTTGTTACCCAAAAGGTACTTAACGCAGGAAATGGCGAAAATAAAAAGAAACTCCAGTTGAATTATTTACAGCTTTAACTCAGTCAATGTTAACTTTTCAGGTTGTTTCTTCCAGGTCAAGAAATGCATTCACTTTAGGAAATTACAGCGAAAGAAAAATGAAGCCAAAAACGGCACCACTGATGCGGAAACTCACTTTCACTTAATATCCGTTTCTTTCAGTAAAATATCATGGAAAACTGCATTAAACCCACACTTCAGATGAGGAATTTTTTTCTTCTGAATTGGCGATAAACATTGTTGCAAGAAACAAAACTATCTTAGAACAAAAAAGTTCTTGTGTTACCTTTAGTGAATCCATGTAATTGGTTCCAACTATCATGAAAGATCAGTGGATTAAAACAGAGAAGATTTTTGTGTTAGGTTAGAAAAGTATTAGCCGAACAGTGTGCCAAAAAAGATACTACCCAGAATAACCTTTGATGTAATATTCGGATCTTCACGTTCTAGGACTCAATCTTAACCACTTCCTTTATAATTAAAAAAAAAAAATCAACATATTCTTTTTATTTTATTAATAAATACCAGGAATTAAAAACATAATACACAAGCTCAAAGCTGAAATTTATTTTTTTTAATTTTTTTATGCGCAAATAATATTTAATTTATCATCAGTTTACCATCCCAAATTATCTCGGGCAAATGAAAGAAGATCAATATTAGTCTTTGTATATGTTCACATCTTTAGAATCTGAAAAATCATCTGCATTACTTTCACTTTCACTCGCGAACGCTATTTTTAACTATTTTTTCTATATAAATTCATCCACCATCGTATATACAATTGTACAAAACACGTCTGCAGTCCCACAAGTAGCAAAGTTCCCAAACAAATATTGGCAAACTTCAAATCACAGCATATTATTGTTTTTTGCTTTGCTCCCGGCCGAATAAAAACGTGATAAAGCAAAACGTATTGACGAATTCTGCTATGCCCGAGTTTACTCGGGATAATAAATATTTGCAATATATACATACCCGAGTTCACTCGGGATAAAGAGGGAAGCGGTTTATGGTTGGAGGAGTGAGACCTCAAATATTCTAATTAATAAGTGCAGACAATATTTAAAGTTACGAATCAAACACTATAAGGTGCATTCTCTGAATGAGCAAACCTTTTTTTCGGCGGATTCGGATTTTTGACCCCCAAAATATAGAAGATAGCCGCTATCTAAAGAAGATGGTACGTATACTTTGGTCAGGAGAACAATCCAAAGTTTGGACCCTTAATGTTAATTGAAATGTTTGCGCCATATATCAGTCTTAAGCAAAGTTGTAAAATTTTGTTCTAATTTTTTTTATTAATATTTTATAACTGTCGTTGAAAAGCCGATCCATCTAAGAGTTTACGACTACTAATGTTTAAATCGGTAGCCCCAATAATTTTGAAGCTAATTCTGAAGACAATGGATCAAGTACTGGAAAAAATTTATCTGCATGATGAAGGACTTCTTTGGTGTAATTATCCCGCTCTTGACTTACAATGAGAGGAAAACCTCCCATTCGTCTATCACTGTGGATATCAGTGTGAGACGGGTGCATTTAGACCAATCATCACTGGGATGAGACATAAAGTTCGTTTATACAAAGGCAACTCAATGCAGAATATAAATTTTAGTAAATATTTTGCGAACTGAACTTTTTTATTCAATTTGGCGGGAAGGATATTTTTTCCCGTGGTTAAGGCCAATACCAGAAAAACATTCAGAGTACATTCGACTGTAGAAAAAAATATATATTCTCTTAAACACTCAGAATATGTACTGAGTGACTGTAAATTTATTTTGTCAGCCTATGCACCTATAGTTTGAGGCAGCAGCATAAAACGTTGATAACGGAATCAAACTTATGATGTATGGTGTATGTTCAAGATGCGTTTAAATATTTATCCATATTTAACAGTAACAGTTAAAAGTGACAGAATTTCAAAGTTTAAAAAATGGCAAAACCTATTTTTCTCATCAAAACGTAATTTTCCCGATGTGTTGTTGTTTTCGTATGCCTGTTAAGGCAGAGGAGTGCAATTGTTCTTGTTTTTCAGTGGCGCCATCTATGGTCAAGAATTCGAATTCTGTCACACCCGAACATAGGGCAGACCCATTCATAGATCCTTCATTCATCCACAGATCGTAATTTTGATATGAATCAGAGAGCAATCAATCTGCAATTCTATACCCCCAGATGTATTGATTTGTTATGGGAACATGGAGAACTTTGCGATTCGACAGATTTAACGTGCACCAGTCACCATTTTACTACACGGGGAGTCTTCTTCCGGTGGGGTTAGAACCCACGAAATCTCGGACATGGGCCCAGAGCTTACCGACTAGGCTTTCCCGACCGATAAATAATTTTCCCGATAAAAATCTAAAATGGAAGAGAAACGATATTTTTTTTAGCCTAAAAAATTTGTGGTACGAGGCTGAAATAGAGAAAAAGTAGAGAAAATGCTTGTTGATAAAGACAAAATTACTGTCACGGTTTTAGGAAGTTCGAATTAATACAATGATGGAAAATACATTGTAAATTATATATTTTTTTTTATGTAAATACGTCCGTTTGGTTTTATGTTAGATTCGAATTTTCGCGATCACCTTATTCATCAGCTACTGCATTTTATATTTTCTCTTAAAAAATATACGTAATAAAAAAATACATGATATGGTGTTTTTAAGTAACAAAAAAGTCAACTATATTTTTTGGCACTAACTCAAAATAGCTCACAGCGAAAAACTTCGATATTCCATATTCACAAAAATAGTAATAAATTCTGCTCATAAAGAAACGAAATTCTTTTGAGAGTGTTTCGTATTTACCTTCAAACCTATATTTTTTTAAAATTAATGCTGAGCGTCGCTAAGCAACAGGTTTTGTAAAACAATTCACTTATAACGTTGACTCAAAAGTATTCCCAGAATTTCTATTTACAACTATCTGCACTTTAGTAAGAACATTTGTTTTCGACAAAATATGTTTTTCATAAAAGGAATTGGCAATAGCTAATAAGATTGTTTCTTTGAAAATGCAAATAACTGCTTTAAAAAATGACGAATAAAACAAGGAAGTAGATTTTTATCTATATATTTGATTTGACTTAACTTACATATCAAGAGTCAGTTTTGCTTGAAGCAGCTAATTTTTTTTATTATATTTTAAAATTTTTTTGTCGAAGTTTTTTCAAAACAAATCATTTTCCTAAACAGACAAGAATTTCAATCGTGAATTTTAATCTTGAAAACAACTATTTTCAAAAATAAATGTATTAGCAAATATTATAAAAGATGAATTCTGAACTGAAAAACAATTTTACAAATCGATTTTAAACACCCTGAAATACTTCTAGAAATTGATCTTGAAACTCAAAAATAAATTGTTTTATACCTGAAAATAATTTTTAAAAATCGTCTTTGAATGTAGAAATATTTCCATAAATTGATCTTGAACCTTTAAATATCTATTTAAATAACACCATAATGTTATTCATCAAACATTCAATCCAACAAAATTTTATCGCAATACATCTTATTTACAGATTGATCCGATTTTCGCTGAAAACAAAAATTATTTATTTTTATGAATACAGAAATAATTATCGCATAAAATTAATTGCTGCCAACAAATGTAAGTTTTGAAATAATCATTACATCTTATTTCAGATTCTTTTAATACCATCTTGAATGTAATAATTTCCATGTAAGTCTATAAATAGATGTTATATTATGATGTAACTTTTGTTTGTGTAACAATCATAAAAACAAATTATAATTTATGAAACAAAGACTTATTCCTGAATTTTTCTTCCTGATTTTGTTCCTCGAAATCTTTGCCATCAGCAGTGATTGAGTTTAGCTTTTATTAATTCAAAATCAATAGGAAATATTGCGAAGCAAGTAAAATGAAAAATTATAATGTCTAAAACAACAATTACATCTCTGTCTGGATTCTTAAGGCATTCTACGATCATTAATAGAGTAAACTTGGTTTTGATCTTGATCTTCAAAATCTTAGAATGCGATAATTGAATTTAAAATATATTTATTAAAAAGTAACTATTGCAAAGCAACCATAACAAAGCATAGTAAACGAAACAATAATTATATCTCTGTCTGTATTCTTTTGATATTTTATCATTATTAATAGAGTAAACTTAATTTTGATCTTGATCCCCGAAGTCTTTCGGGAAAGCAATAAATGGAAGTTGCTTAGATAGAAGTTTTAATAGATTTTCACCCCTTTTTCCGATAAATCCCATAAATACAAGCTCCTCCTGCTGGAGCTAGATTATTAGACCGGTCAACTGATGAAAATAAATAAGAAAAATGAAATTAGAAGTCGAATGAATTTCCAAGACATTTGAACAAAGAGTCAAAAACAAAACAAAATATGACCCAGTAAGGGAATAGGCGAAGGCGCGCATTTTATGAAAAAGAAAGAAGGAAAGAAAAGGGATTAAAGAATAGAGCGTGTGATCAACCGAAGCTTTAAGGCGGGGGAGGAAAAAAGTCTTATCAGAATCATGTTAAGGGAAAAGCAAGAGAAAAGGCGAGAAGAATTTTCGCTAAATCTTGGAACCTAGCTTTGCTCGAAAATTGCTTTTATAATAGACTGTCGAACGTTGGATGAAAGAGGTAGTTGATGCCGAGAGTAGCGTTCAAATGCCATTACAGAGTTTCATTTTCCAGGAGTAATTCCGGGTAATAATAAACTGCGATTACTCCAATTGTTCATGAAATATGCAAAATTCCAGTTAAGCAATGCTTAAAGTTACTTTCACTCAATTTAAATTGCATTGAATTATACAAAACTCAGATTATAACTCATTTATAATTCCGAAATCCTGTAGATTCGAAACGGTCAAGTTTAGTAACCTGCATTTCATAATTACTACATTACTACATCAAAATTTGACTGGTAGTGTCTATTTTGAGTTAGTAAATGAAAAAGTAAAAGATTTTTAAAAGATCACTTATGAAAAAGTAAATAGATTTTTTAATATATATATATATATATATATATATATATATATATATATATATATATATATTTGATAGTTGCTGTTTTAGTTCATTTTCGTCACGCTCGAGCTGCACTGGTCACCTACCCGCACACTGACCGCAGCCAGTGATGCTTGACCAATGAAATAGAAAGATCTTCAATTAAATAGTATAATAAAAATTCATCATAAACAGCAATTAAAAGTTAAATTAGTGGGAAGTTGATTAAAAAGAATCACGCGAAAGTATCTCATATAAATGTTTACTACTAAGTGATGAACTTTTATAATTATATTCATTTATATAAATTTATACTGCAATTAATTCTATAACGCACATATTTAACCATATTTGATAAGTAAAAATATAAAAAATACTGTGTGAATAATAAAAATAATGTTCTGTCTGTGTTCAATGGAAATTTAAACAGATTACTCTTTTGAAAATTTTGGTAATTAGTAACTTTCCAAACATTTCTTTCAGTGATTGGATTTTGTCTACTTAAGACTATTTATGTCTCCTTACACTTTATTACTTTAAATATTACTTTAAAAAAATTTTCTGTACCTTTATAAATGTATAGCAAGATGCGAAAAATTAAGGAATGATGTCTCAAAATTAATTTCAACCGTTTTTGTGCCAAAATTATTTTGCAAATTGCAGCATCGAGTAAATTTTTGTTTATTCAGAAAAGTACGTTTTCTGTCTTATTTTTTATCTTAAAGCATTGTTTATGCATATTAATTCGAATACTTAAGTTTTACCATCTGAGAGAAAAGGATTGCACCTTAATATGCCACATAATATGTATGAAAAAATTTATACAGTAAGTATCTATTCGGAATGTTTCATTTGTTCTTTCTGCCCTTTCTTTAACTCTGCAGCACACTGTGCCTAACGATATTCACAATGACATACCTTGTAAGAAAATACTCTTACAAAATACAAAAGGTAGCTGAATTTTCTATAAACCCTATATGAGGCTCAGGGGATAGAGCGTTCGCCTTCCAATACGGCTAACAGAGGTTTCGAATCCCAGTCGATACGAATTCCGTGCCTGGCTTACGTCGACCACAGTGCTGCGTGAAATGTCCTCAGTGGTAGCCGGATCATGGAGTCCCCTTGCCGTCAGGCTAACTGTTGAAAGTACTCGTGATCTTCCTCTCCATCTAAGGCAAATGTGGGTTAGCTCCATCATAAAGTCCTCCTTAAAGGCAAATTTCTCCCAATACTCGATCCAGGAGTTCCCTTGTTTTCAGGCATGGGTTCAAAATTACAAGGCTACGGAGTTGAACTTTAGTAGTCGTAAACCAATACAATTGGGTCGGCTTTTCAACGAAGGTTATAAAATTATAAAATAAAATAAAATCCTTCATGAGACTGGTCGGGATAGTCTGGTTTGTAGGTCACTGGGCCCACGTCCAATATTTCGTGGGTTTGATCCCCGTCGGCCGAAGTAAATGGTGACTGATGCACGTTAAATCTGTCGGGTCATAAAGTCCTTCATGTTCCATTAACAAATCAATACCTCTGGGGGTACTAATCCAGGAATTTCATCGTCTTCTGGATTGAGTTCAAAATTACAAGGCTACTGAGTTTAACATTAGTAGTCGTAAACCAATACAACTGGGTCGGCTTTTCAACGAAGGTTATAAAATTATAAAATAAAATAAAATCCTTCATGAGACTGGTCGGGATAGTCTGGTTTGTAGGTCACTGGGCCCACGTCCAATATTTCGTGGGTTTGATGAGTTCAAAATTACAAGGCTACTGAGTTTAACATTAGTAGTCGTAAACCAATACAATTGGGTCGGCTTTTCAACGAAGGTTATAAAATTATAAAATAAAATAAAATCCTTCATGAGACTGGTCGGGATAGTCTGGTTTGTAGGTCACTGGGCCCACGTCCAATATTTCGTGGGTTTGATCCCCGTCGGCCGAAGTAAATGGTGACTGATGCACGTTAAATCTGTCGGGTCATAAAGTCCTTCATGTTCCATTAACAAATCAATACCTCTGGGGGTACTAATCCAGGAATTTCATCGTCTTCTGGATTGAGTTCAAAATTACAAGGCTACTGAGTTTAACATTAGTAGTCGTAAACCAATACAATTGGGTCGGCTTTTCAACGAAGGTTATAAAATTATAAAATAAAATAAAATCCTTCATGAGACTGGTCGGGATAGTCTGGTTTGTAGGTCACTGGGCCCACGTCCAATATTTCGTGGGTTTGATCCCCGTCGGCCGAAGTAAATGGTGACTGATGCACGTTAAATCTGTCGGGTCATAAAGTCCTTCATGTTCCATTAACAAATCAATACCTCTGGGGGTACTAATCCAGGAATTTCATCGTCTTCTGGATTGAGTTCAAAATTACAAGGCTACTGAGTTTAACATTAGTAGTCGTAAACCAATACAATTGGGTCGGCTTTTCAACGAAGGTTATAAAATTATAAAATAAAATAAAATCCTTCATGAGACTGGTCGGGATAGTCTGGTTTGTAGGTCACTGGGCCCACGTCCAATATTTCGTGGGTTTGATCCCCGTCGGCCGAAGTAAATGGTGACTGATGCACGTTAAATCTGTCGGGTCATAAAGTCCTTCATGTTCCATTAACAAATCAATACCTCTGGGGGTACTAATCCAGGAATTTCATCGTCTTCTGGATTGAGTTCAAAATTACAAGGCTACTGAGTTTAACATTAGTAGTCGTAAACCAATACAATTGGGTCGGCTTTTCAACGAAGGTTATAAAATTATAAAATAAAATAAAATCCTTCATGAGACTGGTCGGGATAGTCTGGTTTGTAGGTCACTGGGCCCACGTCCAATATTTCGTGGGTTTGATCCCCGTCGGCCGAAGTAAATGGTGACTGATGCACGTTAAATCTGTCGGGTCATAAAGTCCTTCATGTTCCATTAACAAATCAATACCTCTGGGGGTACTAATCCAGGAATTTCATCGTCTTCTGGATTGAGTTCAAAATTACAAGGCTACTGAGTTTAACATTAGTAGTCGTAAACCAATACAACTGGGTCGGCTTTTCAACGAAGGTTATAAAATTATAAAATAAAATAAAATCCTTCATGAGACTGGTCGGGATAGTCTGGTTTGTAGGTCACTGGGCCCACGTCCAATATTTCGTGGGTTTGATGAGTTCAAAATTACAAGGCTACTGAGTTTAACATTAGTAGTCGTAAACCAATACAATTGGGTCGGCTTTTCAACGAAGGTTATAAAATTATAAAATAAAATAAAATCCTTCATGAGACTGGTCGGGATAGTCTGGTTTGTAGGTCACTGGGCCCACGTCCAATATTTCGTGGGTTTGATCCCCGTCGGCCGAAGTAAATGGTGACTGATGCACGTTAAATCTGTCGGGTCATAAAGTCCTTCATGTTCCATTAACAAATCAATACCTCTGGGGGTACTAATCCAGGAATTTCATCGTCTTCTGGATTGAGTTCAAAATTACAAGGCTACTGAGTTTAACATTAGTAGTCGTAAACCAATACAATTGGGTCGGCTTTTCAACGAAGGTTATAAAATTATAAAATAAAATAAAATCCTTCATGAGACTGGTCGGGATAGTCTGGTTTGTAGGTCACTGGGCCCACGTCCAATATTTCGTGGGTTTGATCCCCGTCGGCCGAAGTAAATGGTGACTGATGCACGTTAAATCTGTCGGGTCATAAAGTCCTTCATGTTCCATTAACAAATCAATACCTCTGGGGGTACTAATCCAGGAATTTCATCGTCTTCTGGATTGAGTTCAAAATTACAAGGCTACTGAGTTTAACATTAGTAGTCGTAAACCAATACAATTGGGTCGGCTTTTCAACGAAGGTTATAAAATTATAAAATAAAATAAAATCCTTCATGAGACTGGTCGGGATAGTCTGGTTTGTAGGTCACTGGGCCCACGTCCAATATTTCGTGGGTTTGATCCCCGTCGGCCGAAGTAAATGGTGACTGATGCACGTTAAATCTGTCGGGTCATAAAGTCCTTCATGTTCCATTAACAAATCAATACCTCTGGGGGTACTAATCCAGGAATTTCATCGTCTTCTGGATTGAGTTCAAAATTACAAGGCTACTGAGTTTAACATTAGTAGTCGTAAACCAATACAATTGGGTCGGCTTTTCAACGAAGGTTATAAAATTATAAAATAAAATAAAATCCTTCATGAGACTGGTCGGGATAGTCTGGTTTGTAGGTCACTGGGCCCACGTCCAATATTTCTTGGGTTTGATCCCCGTCGGCCGAAGTAAATGGTGACTGATGCACGTTAAATCTGTCGGGTCATAAAGTCCTTCATGTTCCATTAACAAATCAATACCTCTGGGGGTACTAATCCAGGAATTTCATCGTCTTCTGGATTGAGTTCAAAATTACAAGGCTACTGAGTTTAACATTAGTAGTCGTAAACCAATACAATTGGGTCGGCTTTTCAACGAAGGTTATAAAATTATAAAATAAAATAAAATCCTTCATGAGACTGGTCGGGATAGTCTGGTTTGTAGGTCACTGGGCCCACGTCCAATATTTCGTGGGTTTGATCCCCGTCGGCCGAAGTAAATGGTGACTGGTGCACGTTAAATCTGTCGGGTCATAAAGTCCTTCATGTTCCATTAACAAATCAATACCTCTGGGGGTACTAATCCAGGAATTTCATCGTCTTCTGGATTGAGTTCAAAATTACAAGGCTACGGAGTTGAACTTTAGTAGTCGTAAACCAATACAATTGGGTCGGCTTTTCAACGAAGGTTATAAAATTATAAAATAAAATAAAATCCTTCATGAGACTGGTCGGGATAGTCTGGTTTGTAGGTCACTGGGCCCACGTCCAATATTTCGTGGGTTTGATCCCCGTCGGCCGAAGTAAATGGTGACTGATGCACGTTAAATCTGTCGGGTCATAAAGTCCTTCATGTTCCATTAACAAATCAATACCTCTGGGGGTACTAATCCAGGAATTTCATCGTCTTCTGGATTGAGTTCAAAATTACAAGGCTACTGAGTTTAACATTAGTAGTCGTAAACCAATACAATTGGGTCGGCTTTTCAACGAAGGTTATAAAATTATAAAATAAAATAAAATCCTTCATGAGACTGGTCGGGATAGTCTGGTTTGTAGGTCACTGGGCCCACGTCCAATATTTCGTGGGTTTGATCCCCGTCGGCCGAAGTAAATGGTGACTGGTGCACGTTAAATCTGTCGGGTCATAAAGTCCTTCGTGTTCAATTAACAAATCAATACCTCTGGGGGTACTAATCCAGGAATTTCATCGTCTTCTGGATTGAGTTCAAAATTACAAGGCTACGGAGTTGAACTTTAGTAGTCGTAAACCAATACCATTGGGTCGGCTTTTCAACGAAGGTTATAAAATAATAAAATAAAATAAAATCCTTCATGAGACTGGTCGGGATAGTCTGGTTTGTAGGTCACTGGGCCCACGTCCAATATTTCGTGGGTTTGATCCCCGTCGGCCGAAGTAAATGGTGACTGGTGCACGTTAAATCTGTCGGGTCATAAAGTCCTTCATGTTCCATTAACAAATCAATACCTCTGGGGGTACTAATCCAGGAATTTCATCGTCTTCTGGATTGAGTTCAAAATTACAAGGCTACGGAGTTGAACTTTAGTAGTCGTAAACCAATACAATTGGGTCGGCTTTTCAACGAAGGTTATAAAATTATAAAATAAAATAAAATCCTTCATGAGACTGGTCGGGATAGTCTGGTTTGTAGGTCACTGGGCCCACGTCCAATATTTCGTGGGTTTGATCCCCGTCAGCCGAAGTAAATGGTGACTGGTGCACGTTAAATCTGTCGGGTCATAAAGTCCTTCATGTTCCATTAACAAATCAATACCTCTGGGGGTACTAATCCAGGAATTTCATCGTCTTCTGGATTGAGTTCAAAATTACAAGGCTACGGAGTTGAACTTTAGTAGTCGTAAACCAATACAATTGGGTCGGCTTTTCAACGAAGGTTATAAAATTATAAAATAAAATAAAATCCTTCATGAGACTGGTCGGGATAGTCTGGTTTGTAGGTCACTGGGCCCACGTCCAATATTTCGTGGGTTTGATCCCCGTCAGCCGAAGTAAATGGTGACTGGTGCACGTTAAATCTGTCGGGTCATAAAGTCCTTCATGTTCCATTAACAAATCAATACCTCTGGGGGTACTAATCCAGGAATTTCATCGTCTTCTGGATTGAGTTCAAAATTACAAGGCTACTGAGTTTAACATTATTAGTCGTAAACAGAAAAATTGGATCGGCTGCTCAATGACGAATATAATATATAAACTAAAAAATCCTATATGAGAGCCGTGATGGCTAAGGGGGATAGAGCGTTCGCCTTCCAATAAGGTGGATCGGGCTTTAATCCAGACCATGGTTCGTCGATTTGAGTTCCGCACTCGGCTCACACCGACCACAGTGCTGATGTAAAATAGCCTCAGTGGTGGGCGGAACATGGGTTAGAGTCCCCTGGCCACCAGGATAACCGTGGAAGATTTTGAGATTTTCCTCTCCATGTAAAGCAAATTGTATTCTTAACCCCCAATTATAAGATTAATGTATTAAATTAGACTGATTTGCACCAACCAAGTTTGCAATAAGTCCAGAGTGATGGTGTATCATTGTTAACAATTTAACTCAGAGTTTATTGCGAAAAATCCATGCTAGTATAAAATTATAATTATTAATTAAATATATAATAAATAATAATTAATTGTCATACTAAATTTAGAATTATTTATTATAATATTATATTTATAACTATTAGTTAAATATTATAATTAAAGTATTATAAAAAAATATATAACTTAAAGTTATTTAATAGAAACTAACTTTATAGGACTACATTATTAAGAATTATATAGATTATTAAGACAAGCTTACGTTCGATATATTAGTTTTTGTGATATAATAGTTCGATACATTAGTCTTCGGTACGATATAGAACATTTATGCAATGTAGTTCATGGATACAATTCAGAATTTTATTTAACACTAGGTTGCCTAAAGAAAGTTATTTTGACTGTTTTTTAACTGTTTTTTGCTAAAAATGTACAAATTATAATACATAAATTAATATTTTCTTTCCAAGTAAGGAACATTTTTTTCTTGTTAATATTTACTAATTACTTGTTATATAACTGTAAATAATATAAAAAATATAAAAAATTATTTTAAAAAAAATTTCTTTACACATTAGTTATTCTTTCACAATGCAGTCATTTTGATTGCTTTGGGGCAATATAGGTATATACTAAGTTTCAATTTTTCTAGTGTTAAATCTTTCTTATAGTTTTATCACATTGTTGCAATATTTTTATGATTAATAAATTATAGGAAAAAATATAAATCAATACAATTGCTTGTCTAAACTCTTGCACTTTCAATATATGTTTTGCAATATTATTAATATTGATGCAGTTCTTATCTGAAGTTTTATATTTTTAATATAATAAAATCTAAGATTAAAAAGAAATAGAATTATGAGTATCAGTTTGAAAAAAATTTAAATAAAAAAGAGCTATTTTATTTTCGTATAGTTTTCGTTTGTTTTGCCTTTTCTTCATGCATGATATATTAATTAGTAGCTGACTACCCTTTCTTCTTAACGAGGAAAAATCAATAAATCAATACTCTAATCTATAAGAATATATTCGGTACCTATTAAACCAGCACCAATTATCATAAAGTCAGTAGTGTCAATTAACAAAATGATTATTATCAATAATATTTTGGTGACATTTTATGGTTCCTCATAGCTTCATTAATTTTTCTTTTTAGTACATAGCTTTTGTATTTTACTTTAATTTGTAAACAT
Organism: Parasteatoda lunata; assembly: GCA_949128135.1. Classification (NCBI taxonomy): domain Eukaryota; kingdom Metazoa; phylum Arthropoda; class Arachnida; order Araneae; family Theridiidae; genus Parasteatoda; species Parasteatoda lunata. Next base: position 11,274,069 of record OX421971.1, on the reverse strand, counting down.
TACAAAAATTAATATTTTTCATTAATCGAGCATTCTATCAGCGAACCTCACTCTATTTTTGTTTATCTTGTAGAGATGCACTTTGTAATCTGGTAAATTCTATCTTGTATATCTAAGTTCATTTTTTTAAATTGTTATTTTCTTTTTATTTAAAATTCATATTAAATACCAATTTAAAATAGCTGTCACCCAATAATTACAACAATATTCATTGGGATCAATAATAATATTGACCTTTCTTTACTTTCATCCTCAATAAATTCGTTACATTTCTCTATTAGTTTCAGCACATTTTTTTTAAAAATTAACGAGCTTTAAAAGCATAAATATACACAAAATAATCTCGTGGTTTCAGATAACCTTTGAAATACTAATTCTGTGACGCCATACAGCACGATCATTTATATAACCTGGCACAACGAGTAAGAAATAATTAAGTAATACGAAACGCAAAATAAACTTTTTTAGAGATATAAATTAGCAAACATTATTGATGTCATCGTTAAATGATTTAACGAAACTGAATCGTTTATAGTTTATTTCCTTACAATGGCTTCCTCCTAGGCCAATGAGATAGTTCCATTTTTTAAATGTCTCTGGATAAAAATTCATGTTTAAAATAGAAATCGGTCTCCGTCATTTGTTTACAATTGCTTCACGATGAATGTCGTATTTTTAGAGCCTACGGCTCAACCACTCCGGTATGCAGATTCGCAAATCCTTTTTATCCATTGGCCAAATGGGTCTTGGTTTGGATTTGATGGCGTGTACAGACTTTTTAACTGTGTTCAAGAGTAAAAGTAAATAGTGTGCATGCGTCGCTATGGCGAACGCTGCTGTTTTTCTTTTTATTTTCACTAGTGGGCATTTTTACTGTATTTACACAATGATAATTTAAAGTATTTTTATATTCTTTATATTATTAACGTATAATTACTGACTTGACGGTGATTTCAATATAAATATGAATGCTGAAGAAAGAAAAATATTTTGTGACGTCTTTAAACACGTACATAGACAGGATTTGGAAACCAATCCGACGACAAACACCCATGGAGACAGTTTTTGCAGCACATGACTTGAAATATTGTGGCGTTTAACGGAGTCAATCCAGAAAGAAAAAGCATTCAAACAATGGGTAACCAGTGATGGCAATAAGGCGATCACAATATTTAAAAATAATACAGTCAAGAACATGCAGGTCCACATATGTGGTACGTATAGCGAAATTTATGACAGAGTTTTATAGTCGAGTGAAATGTCATAGCATTATGAGTATTTAATTCTTTTCTAGCTATTATATGTATAGATATACACATTTTGTAAAGAAGAATTTTTAATAGCTACACATTTGTTTGAATATTAAATAGTTATCATTTATTCAGTCTAAGTTGATTACCTAGCTCAATGAAGCAGCAAAATATTTCATACGACAGAATATTTTTAAAAATAAAATAATACATTTAAAGTGTTATTTTAATTATTCTATATTTTTCAAAGAAGCAAAACATATATACCTTAGAATCAAACCACACAAAAAATAATAACGCGTGATATCGAAGGAATTATTCTTTAGAAAAGAAAACGATTCTTATAAAGAAAAATGGTAACATTTAAATATAGCTAAGAAATTTAGAATAAAAATCTATCTCATCTCCAGGCGTGCGAATTAGGCAACACCATCTGTTCGCAGCTTCTTTACAACGACATCTAGCGGCGTAAACATAAAAGTTTCGTATGTCGTTAAGATTTTATCGAATAATTTTAGCTTACACTTCAGACCTTAAAAACAGAATCTTTCCTCCTGCTGTGTGGATATTAAGATCATTTGAGTCTGACGCTATTGCTAAAGATTTGCAATAATCTGTTTCGTACACAGGGGACAGAAAAAGGGTTGATTGCTCCATTAAACAATAAATGAACCCCGAACTAATACGGATAAAAATCTCCAGAACAATATTACTCCGGGAAGCAGATGTAAAATTAAGATAAGATGACTGCTTTCTGGAATATTGCTACTGCAAACGTGCTTTTTAGAATAAAACAAAAAGGAAAAATTACTTGTTTAGGTTTGCTGGAACTGGAGAACGGGAAAGAAATAGGTAGATTTTGGTTTCGTTTTCCACGTAATTGCTGAAATCGATTTAGGTAAAGAGAGTTATTAAAGAGGTAATAATTTCCATAGAAGGGATTGTATTGAATGTCGTATTTGAGATCATAAAATATAACTATTATGAATATTAAAGGATTTCTCAACATAGACCTTTATGCTAAATGTTTTAATGCAAGTTTTTAAGCAAAAAATACCATTAAATTAAATACGTTTTTCCATATCAAAAGAATTGAATGTTTTTTGAGTCGGATGTACAGTGCGTAAAAAATTAAATGGACCACCCTGAATGATCGGATTTTCATGTTATAGGATTCAATCTTAATGATTCGAAGTTTCAACAATAATGCTAATTGAGGAGAGCACACAATATTTTATGTTACCTAATCAGACACAAGAATTTACTTTCTCTGAATAAACATACCTTTTTTTTACTGTTTCGTATTTTTATTATCTAAGATAAAGGGGATCTGAATATAATCCTATAGTTTCGTCAGGAGAGCTAACCAAAGTTTGGACCCATCAATGTTAATTTTACTTTTTGTGTATATAGCTATAACTCGAGAAATTTTACAACAGATTTAAAATTTTTGCACACTGTTATAAAGTTCGTTTATCCAAAGGATAATTCCATGCAAAATTTACTTTTAGTAAATATTTATTATTTTGTATTATTTAATAATAGTAGAGAAATTTTAAAATGCAAGGTATACAATTGTTTTCATTATATTTAAAACATTCAGAGTTACATGGAAAAATACGAAATTCCAACAAAATCGTTCGAATAGTTCCTGAGAAGTTTTAAATATCCGACTTTTTTAATAATCATTTTCTCAGGAATAATTAAACCAATTTCTCAAATTTTGTATTTTGCCATGCAAATTTGCATTCTTTAAAATAATGTTACAATATATATGTACAATTTAAAACTTTTCTACTATTATTAAATGAAATTATATAAAATAATAAATATTTCCAAAAAAATATATTTTGCAGGGATAAACCTTTGGATAAACGAACTTACAAAAAGTAAGCAAAAATTTTTCAAGTGGCTTAAAAAAATTTTGAGATCTAGCGAAATACGATTAACACCTTTTTTTATTTACTGAGACTACAATATTTGTTACGAGGCTAAAATTCTGTTTGTTATATGATATAGTCACTTGCCATATTATTAGACACAATATAATATACGATGTAAAATTATAATTATCAGGTGATACTATACAGCAGTATTGTTTTTACTCGGATGAAACCAATTTGCATTTGTTTACGCTCCTGTATAAGTTGGTTAACATTTTAAAGCAATACGTTAAAATAATTACAAATAAGAAGTATATAAAAAAATCTCCTGAATAAAAACCTATTACATGTATGTTTAAATATAAAAGTATCGCATATAAACTCGTGCAAATCATGCAATTACTAAAAAAACTACAGTGCTTCTCATGATTTGATCTAATTATTGTAATATACTAATATAATATCAGATATAATAAATATTCTATATTTATATAATATATCGTCTAATTTATCCTATTGTCAAATTTATATTACATATCACCTGATTTAACCAACTGATACACTAACGTTAACAAGTGCAAACCGGTTTCAGTCGGGTAAAAACAATAAAGCTGTATAGTATCACCTAATATAATAAAATTTTACATATAATCTTTTAGTGCGTCTAATAATTTGGTAATAATTAATAATTCTGCCTCAGCCTTTAATAGTGATTGAAATTTAATTACGAGTTCGCAATTCTCGTGTTAAAAAGCTCGTTTACGGAATTCAATTTAACAGTGTTCGATTACAAAAATTTCAAAATGGTTACGTCACAGCTTAATACAATAATAATAGTACTTAATTATTTAAACATGATTTATTAAATTATATTTGAAAACATGATTGCAAGAATTAACACTTTTATATGATTGGTTGGTTTGCTTTGCGGCGGCCATACAGTTTATAATTATTAATATTGAGAACAAAAGCTACGACCAAAATTAGTTTAAAATCAAGCTATGAATGGAATTCTACTAGGTCTGAAATAAACTTTTCGTAGCCACTGTAATATAGCAATTATATTTTGTAGTTAATTACAGTAAACTACAAAGATATGTTGAATATATTTATCACTTTCAAGTTCTCGAACATTCTTTATATCATGGTCATTTTTGTGATTCTTATGAGATTAATTTTTTTCCTTTCATGTCTCTAGGAACAAGAACACAAAATAGTCACAGATAAATGATGTCATAGTTTTTTTCTCTATACATTTGACCCCTCCTCTATTTCTTACAATTAACCAATTGTATACATTAAATAAAGGTCTACTAACAGTTTAGGAACAAAATACATATTATGGATAATGTTTCAAATTTTTTCTTTCTTGCATAACTTTCGGGAGTATATTGATTTAAATTAACGAGTTTAATTTATTGAACAAGAAAATAGCAATTGTTCCATAGTACACGTGGTTAAAATAAAATAATAAAAAAAAACATATAGATATTACATATCTAACATATAACATATTCGGTTCTACCCTGTATTTAACCTTTATTTAATCCCTATATTTAACATATGTAATACAAAAAGTGATTAGTTCTGTATTTATATATGAAGACTATTGTACACCATGTCCTTATTTTCCTTCATATAGGTTAAATATTGAACCCATATTTGACCCCTATATTTAACATATCTAATACGAAAAATGATTAGTTCTATATCTATGAAAACTATTGTACATCATATCAATTATATTTTTATGTTTCTTCATATAGGTTAAATATTTAACCTATATTTAACCCCTATATTTAGCATAAGTTATACAAAAAATTATTAGTTCTATATCTATGAGGACTATTGTACATCATATGCTTATTTTCCTTCATATTGGTTAAATATTTAGCCTGGAAATATTAACGTATAGGTTAAAATATTTAATCTTTATTTCACATATCTAATCCAAAAAATAATTAGTTCTATATCAATACAGACCATTGTACATCATGCCCTTATTCTCCCACATTTATTTTTTAAATACACAATCTTTTTTTTCACCCCATTTTTGTACTAATCTTAACTCCTCAAATTCATCTCAATCCTCTCTACAGAACCTTTGTTTTTCTATTTGCCAAAAAAAAACCCAGTAAAAGTAAAAGAAAAAAAAAAAAACAGTAATCTCAGATTAAGAGTAAAGTTCCAATCAATACTAAAATATTTTTTGTCAATCCTGATTTAAGAAAGGAAACTGTAATGGTTCATCCACACAATTAGACGTAACTGGTCAAAAACCCTTTCACTAGAAGTTTTCTCACAGACGGGCAGTAAAAGTATAGGGTCAAAAATCCATTCGATCTTTACTGTCTGTCTGAAGCATATAAAAAGACAATTAAATAAAAAGTCGAATTAAAATAATAATGTAACAAAATAAGTTAAATTAGAATATAAATTTGTTTACGATACACTTACACATCATGAAAAATAAAGATATTTAATCTGTTGATTTTAAGTGGTTTAATTTTACCCAACATGTATTTTGTCACACTCATGCCCAAAACTGACAAATATAGACACAAATTATAAAGCTAAAATTATAAGCTACAAATTATAAGCTACTGTAATCAAACATTGTTTATCCCGTGAAAATCAAGATCAACTGTATTTAGTTCTGTATCATCTGGCATAATGACGTGGCTCGAAGCAACTCATGATATTTGATGGAAGACTACATTCTTCCGTACTAATATCTTCAAAGAGTCGTAAAAAAACATTTTTTCAGTATGTATCATAAAAATGTACAGTATTGGTTTCAGCCGTATAAGACACCAATTTCTTCATGAAATACTCCGTATCTACAGTCCCTGGCCAAATTATTAGACGCACTATATGATTCCATGTAAATTCTTAATTATCAGGTGATATTATTATGCAGCTTTTTTGTTTTACGAGAATAAAATCGGTTTGCACATGTTTACGTTCGTGTATCAATTGGTTAACATTGTAATGCAATACGTTTAAAATAAATACAAATAAGAAGTATATAAAAAATCTCCCGAATAAAAACCCTTTATATTTGTGTTTAAATATAAAAGTATTGCATATAAACTCGTGCAAATCATGTAACTATTAAAAAACTACAGTATGTCTAATAATTTCGTCAAATTTTTATAATATGCTAATGTAATACCTGATATAAGAAATATTCTATATTTATATAATATATCGTATAATATATCCAATTGTAAAATTTATATTATATATCGTCTAATTTAACCCATTGATACACGAACGTAAACAAGTGTAGATCGGTTTCAGTTGCGTAAAAACAATAAAGCTGCATAATATCAAATGATAATTATGATATTACATAGAATCTCAAGAGTGCGGCTAATAATTTGGCCAGAGACTGCATAAGAATATATTTGGTAAATATTAAACCTGCCCCAGTTATCATAAAGTGAGTAATGCCTATTAACAAATTGAAGCATCATCATTGCCTGTAAAAGCATGGAAATATTTTGCGGTCCTTCATAGCTTCATTAATTTCGCTTTTTAGTATATAGCTTATTATTTTACTTTAATTAGTAAACAATACGAAAATTAATTTTCATTGAGATCAATAATAATATTGACTTTTATCACAGACGGGGGGAGAAGGGGAAAAAATGGGTGTCAGTAACAGGGTAGGGCTTAAAATCAATTTGATCTTAATTATACAACGATTAACAGTCTCATTAAAATAATTATGTAACTGAATAAATTGAATAGGAATACAAATTAAGTTACGATACACTTATAGATATCATCACAAGAAATAAAAATATTTAATCTGTCGATTGTGAGTGGTTTGATTGTAACAATCCCCCTTATTCCAAACTTTTAACAAATTTAGAAACTTTATCTGAATATATATATATATATATATATATATATATATATACATATATATATAAATACATATATATATATACATATGCATATATACATATGCATATATACATATGCATATATATATATACATATATATACATATATATATATATACATATATACATATATATATACATATATATACATATATACATACATATATATACATATATATATATTACGAATATTTAGAAAATTAAAATCACATTTGGGGAAAAATTATTAACCAAGTAAGAACAGAAAAAAAAATATTCCTTGAAAATAAATAAAAGTTTCTTTGAAGGTAAATAAGAATTAAAGTTTCATTTTGATAGGCAATAAGAGGTAAAAATTTTCTATGAAGGGAATACAATACGAATACAATTCAATAAAATACGTAAAAATATACCGTAATTTTTGAGTAAAATTATTAATTAAATTGGAAAAATTATTAGACGCGCTATAAGATTTTATGCAAAATCTTAATTATCAGGTGATATTATTAGACGCGCTATAAGATTTTATGCAAAATCTTAATTATCAGGTGATATTATTATACAGCTTTATAGTTTTTACGAGACTGAAATCGGTTTGCACTTGTTTACATTCGTGTATCAATGGGTTAACATTGTAATGCAATACGTTAAAAATAAATACAAATAAGAAGTATGTGAAAAATCTCCTGAATAAAAACCCATTTTATGTGTGTTTAAATATGAAAGTATTGCATATAAACTATTGCAAAACATGTAAATATTAAAACACTACAGTACGTCTAATTATTTAGTCCAATTCTTATAATATACTAATATAATACTTGATATACTAAATATTCTATATTTATGTAATTTTTCCAATCGTAGAATTTATATTATATATTGTCTAATTTAACCAAATGATACACGAACGAAACAAGTGCAAACGGGTTTCAGTCATGTAAAAACAATAAAGCCGTATAGTATCACCTGATAATGAGGATTTTACATAAAATCCTATAGTGAGTCTAATAATATGGCCAGGGACTATAAAACATTTCTTTGAAGATGTATGAGATTTAAAATTTATATTTTAGGAGATAAATGAAAAATTTACTAGGAACGGCACTAAGTGAGCGTATTCACTGAAAACTGAACTTCACAAAACTTGTAATTTACAAGACTTGGTAAAATGTTATTTTAAGTATAAATGATTATGCTATACCATAAAAGGTCAGGTTGCGTAACGAGATTTTTCAACAAAAAATAAGCACCTTTCAGCGCTCAACAATATTTTTAATCACTCTCCAAAAAAAATCATAATTAGAATCTGTGCAATAATAAAAAATATATTTTTCTATCGTTCAAATTTCTTCATTTAGAAAAGTTAAATCAATAAAATTCGAAATATTTACAAAAACTTTACATAATCGTGATGAAATAATTAATTTGTGATAAATATTACATAGAAATTTATGAAAATCATGCATTTTTTGTAATTTAAAAACCACAATCGATACGTCAAACAAAAAAAAATTTAAAGAAAGAAAATTAAGCAATTTTTACAAATCCCGAATCATAAAGTCGCCTTTAAGGCTTTTTAAAAAAAAGTAAATCAAAATTAATCAAATTTTCTAAAAACGTTTCGCACATTGACGGCATGACTTCCTTAAAACCTGTGCAGTTTTTAGCTTCTAAATTCACCCAAAATTTTAAATTTGTTTCTGGAAGAGAAACAAATTTAAAATTTTGGGTGAAAATCATTATGCTTCATTATGACAAAAAAGGTAAATTGTTAGAAATTATTAATCTATTTATACCGATTAGACAGCAAAAATTCACACGCACCGAAAATTAACTACGCAACTTCGTAATTTAAACATCCCCCTGACTTTTAATATCTAAGACAATGATATACTCAGTGAAGAGAATTTATTATTTTCCTCAGTTCTAATTTTGACTTATGTAAAAGGACAAGGGCTGAAAAGGGATACAGTGTAGTTATTTCAGTCCAGTAATTAACTCATTTGCATACATATTAAAAATATGCAATATCCTATTGTTTTCATTTCAAGGTTGATGACAACCGCAAAATTCTTAAGGTGATAAATGAAACTCGCTTTATTTTTCATGAAAAGTGAGAAATTTGTTATTAAGAACTTGTGCTTATGTAAGAAACAGAATCTTACATTATATATGGTCAGCATGCGACATGATTTCATAGAAGTTGATCGCATTTTGAGTCTAACTTGTTCTTATGTTGAACATATTCAACAAAAATGGCTTAAGCATTACGATTTCAGATCTAAATTATTTTTACTGCAATTGAATTATTATCTGTAACCTAAGCAAAGATTAAAATTGTCGAAATAAGTTCTCAGCATTAATCTAGGGACGGAATAGCCTGGTTGGCAGGAAGTTGGGCTCACGTTCGTGAGAATGGGAGTTCAAATCCAGCCAGAAGAAGATTCCCCATATTGTTAATAGTGACTGGTGCATGTCCAATCTGTCGAGTCAGTCACAAAGTCCTCCATGTTCCCATAGCAAAACTGTACCTCAGAGGGTACTTAATTGGAAATTGATCGTTCTCTGATTCAAATCAAAATTATGATCTGTGGATGGATGAATGTGTCCCTCCTATAAACCGGGTGTGACGGGATCGAAATTTCTGGCCATAGATGGCGCCACTAGAAAACATGAACAATCACACGCCATTGCCTCAAAGGTCGATGACAACAACAACAGTGCATTCTGTCATGTTTAAGGTAACCAGCCCGTAAATGGGCAATCAGAAATGCAAGTAAAATGCATTCTCCTATTTAGGTATCTTGAGAGCCCCTTTTAAAGTTACAAGCCTTTAAATGCCACATTCAACTAACCTAAATGGACCAGTGTATTATTACAACTTTTTTATTCACATTTTACTAACAATGAAAACTTGTTATCGGAATTTTAAGTCCTTTCAGACTAATTAGAATGCTCGATTGAATGCAAGCAGCCTTTATCACCATTAATCGAAAAAATTGAGTTTATCGTCAATCAAAATTCCAACCATTCTATTTAGTGTACTTAAAGTAGTACTAATTCTGTTATCTGAAAGACTGGGCAAGTTTCCTTCGTTTTTCGTCTACTTCATAAAGAATTATCGCGATATTATCCTCGATAGGCATTTATCGTTATTCACAACTCCTTCATTTATATTTTTAAAATTTATCATTTTAAAATTTGCCAGAAATCAATAATTTTCATTATAAGTCTGTGCATAAGGACATTACGTGATTTATTTCTTTTCTAATTCCTATAAACAGAAATGTATCATTTTAACAAAAAATTGAGTTTATCATCAATCAAGACTCCGCACATTTTAAGGCTAGCTCTAAAGTACTTAAAATACACTTATAAGAACTATGCTCTGGGTGACTATACTAGTTCTCATCTTTCTGTAGCTGCAAGAAACTAAGAGGTTTCATTCAGTGCGCCTATTTGGCTCCATAAAAATCTGGTTGATTATCCGTATTAAGAGAAAGCAGTTAATAAACGTTTTTTCTCATTGATTTTTACAAATTTTACAATGATTGTTTGACTGAATACAAATTTTTTTATGATTGTTTGACTGTTTTGTTTGAATATGGTAATTATAAACATAATTATTATATCATTATTTTTAACAGGAAATTTCTAACAGTGTATATGTAATCAAAGATCATGTCTGCTTGTAATCGAAATATACTTGCAATTGCAATTACAATTTACTGATTATATATTTTATTTTCTTGGTTTATAACCGTCGTTGAACAGCTGGCCCAACTTTTTGGGCTTACGCCTAATAAATGATCGACCCCGTAAACTTGTAATTTTGGATCCAATCCATAAGACAAGGGAACTCTTGGATCAAGAATTGGGAAAAAGTTTGCGATGTGTGGAAGACTTTTAGATGGGACTAACCAGCATTTGTGTTACATGGAGATGAAAATTAAGAAAACCTCCCACGGTTAGCCAGACGGCAAGGGGAATCCGTCTACCACTGAGGATATTTTACTGTGGTCGATGTAAGCTGAATGTAAGCGGAAAAACCACGAAAGCTTCCTACGGTTAGCCTGACGCAAGGGGACTCTAACCCATGATTCGTCTACCACTGAGGATATTTCACGTCAGCACCGTGGTCGGTGCAAGCCAGATGCGGAATTCGTTTCGATTGGGATTCGAACCTGGTTCGCCTCATTGAAAGGTGAACGCTCTATCACCTGAGCCATCACGGCTTTACTGATTATATATTATATTTTATTTTATAACCGTCGTTGAACAGCCGACCCAATTTTAATGGGTTTAAGACTACTAATGTTCAACTCCGTAGCCTTGTAATTTTGAACCAATCCAGAAGACAAGGAAACTCCTGGATCAGTACCCCCAGAGGTATTGATTTGTTATGGAAACATGGAGGACTTTGAGACTCGACAGATTTAACGTGCATCAGTCACCATTTACTACACGGGGAGTCTTCGGCCGGCGAGGATCGAACCCACGGCCTTTTGGACATGGGCCCAGCGCCCTACCGACCAGGCTATCCCGGCCCTACTGATTATATTTTATTTTATAACCGTCGTTGAACAGCCGACCTAATTTCATGGGTTTACGACTACTAATGTTCAACTCCGTAGCCTTGTAATTTTGAACCAATCCAGAAGACAAGGAAACTCCTGGATCAGTACCCCCAGAGGTATTGATTTGTTATGGGAACATGGAGGACTTTGAGACTCGACAGATACTGATTATATAGTAGTAATTATAAATAAACAATTACAGATGCTATCGATTGCTGTAATCGATACCCAACTCTAAGAGGACTGTAGAAAACAACATCGCATTTATGAATGAAATGAGTGAAATGAGTTAACACGTTGCAATCAGACTCACTCAAACAAACTGATTCTAAATGCCAAAATTTCTTTAACAAACTCTCTAAATTTAATACAAATGGTGACTCCTTTTTTTTTGGTAGATTAAAATGATGCTCAAGACAGGGAACGATAGGGAGAGGTCGTATTACCTATGACCTCCATTAGACATTTCCTAAAAATCAACTACATCATTCATATTATCTACAAATTATTAGGGGATCCTCAAGTCTAACTTTGCTGAATTGTGCATAAAATTATGCACTCAAATTAACTCATTTCACTCATTTTAAATGAAACGATTCATTTAAATTATTAAAACTCTCAAAGAGAAAATTTTGGTAACTATTTTTAAGTGAAAATTTTTTTCACATTATCATTTTGTTTTTCTTTTTGTTGTTGCAAATTGAATAAAGCTTTCAAATAGAAGATTATACAATTTTTACATTGATAATACTATTCTCTTTTTAATTAAATTATAAAAGAATTAAAAAAATAAACAGTTGTTATTTATTCTAGATAAAATATTATATTTTTGATGTATCTCCTTTTTCAGGAAAAAATGCTTGTTTTTAAATATTAAATAAAATTAATTTTGATGAGTTATAACAAATTTTTTGTTAATTAAAGTGTGCAAATATATTGATTCCATATATTTTAACAATATAATTCTTTAGAAATACAATTTATCACCTGATATTAGTAGAACAAAATTATTCAATTTAGAAAACTAAATAACTAATTTTAAATAAGGGTAAAGGGAGAATAATTAAAACGAATTTTATATAATATTTTCTGTATAAAAAAGAAATAGTTCCTTAGAAAACTTATTTATTTACCTATTTCAGTAGGATAAAAAAAATGCACATTACAGAACTAAATAATTAGTTTTGATTCTGGCTAAATAACTAAAAATCAAAAACAATGCATTTTATGTTAGAATTACTATAAAATTCAAGAATATGTAGAAAATTTTCATATTTATGTTTAAAAATTATGTCTATACTTAAGAATTTTTTTCCTTCAATGATTAAAATCTTTTCTTTGAAATATTATCCTTTATCCTTAATCTATACTACGAAAAACGATTAAGAATTCCATCTGAGAAAATCCCTTAGGTGCCCATGATATTTAAAACAGAAAATTCTTCAGGATTTTTTCAAAATTTTGAATTTATTTTCTGTCGATGTTGCGTTGTTATTACTAGATAATGCTCATGAAAATCGAAGAAGACAACCAAAAGGAATCCTCTTGATACTTGAGCAACTAAATATAAAATATTTATCCCTTTGACTCCTTTATTTATGTGTTAAAAAACTATGCATTTCCTTTGATGAAAGCTTTAACTCTTAAGTTAGAAACAGAAAAAATGTCAAAAACTAATTAAATCTACAACTCATCATTAGCTAAAAGAAGATTATTTTTGACTTAAACATAATATATTCATTCTTGAGCTTTGATTTTATGTTTAAATTTTTTAAAAGCAGATGAGAATAATGAATACGAATGTATATACAACTGCTAACTAATGAATTTATTAGAAAAAAATTTATAAGGAAATAGAGATGTACGATGCGGATGTTCCTATTTCATAGACGTGGATTTCCCTATTAAATTAGTTTCCTCATAAATATGGCAAGTGCAATAATACTACAAAAACAAAGTATGACACATAATAATTTGTGTAGTAAAAATAAGCATTTGTTTAAAAGGCGAAATTAATATTGCAGAATACTAAATATATATCAACAGGTATTTCTTTTGAAATATTTTTAAGGAGAGCCTAATTTAAACAAACTTAATACAATCTTGTTCAGAAAAAGCCTTTTTTTTAATTTTCTTCCCGTTTTTTATTCATTTATTTCCCGTATATTTTGAATCTCGTAAAATGAAATAATATTTTCGAATATTTTTTTAGTAAATTGGTGAACGATAAAGTTGTAGTAAAAGAATTAGTATATTTTTAAACGTCAAACTATACTTCATTGCATATAAAATGCAAGCTAACGTAAATTTTTAAAGAAAACATAATTTAAACAAATTAAATATATATTTTTTTAAGCAAAGTTTTCAAACTTAGAAAAAAAGTTTTCTTACATTTCTATTACATGATAATTGAAACATATACAACATTTATACAAAATAGAAAAAAATGTTCATTACGTCTTCATTTGTAACAATATATTATTAATAATTAAATATTAATAATTAATACAAAAACATAGTATTAATTTCAAAGCTGTTGTAGTAGGTTAGTATGTACGTAATAAATGTAAGCACCTTTACGAGCAATAAAGACTAGTTCGTTAGTTCATCTATATAAATTTCATGGGATATGCGAGTCATGGGATATATATATATATATATATATATATTAATATATATATATATATATATATAAATATATATATATATATAAATATATATATATATATATATATATAAATATATATATATATATATATATATATATATATAAATATATATATATATATATATATAAATATATATATATATATATATATAAATATATATATATATATATATATAAATATATATATATATATATATATAAATATATATATATATATATATATAAATATATATATATATATATATATAAATATATATATATATATTATATATAAATATATATATATATATTATATATAAATATATATATATATATAAATATATATATATATAAATATATATATATATAAATATATATATATATAAATATATATATATATAAATATATATATATATAAATATATATATATATAAATATATATATATATAAATATATATATATATAAATATATATATATATAAATATATATATATATAAATATATATATATATAAATATATATATATATAAATATATATATATATAAATATATATATATATAAATATATATATATATAAATATATATATATATAAATATATATATATAAATATATATATATAAATATATATATATATATATATATATATATATATATATATATATATATATATATTTATATATATATATATATATATTTATATATATATATATATATATATATATTTATATATATATATATATATATATATATTTATATATATATATATATATATATATTTATATATATATATATATATATATATTTATATATATATATATATATATATATTTATATTATATATATATATATATATATATATATATTTCTAGCTTCATATATTGAGTCAATTTAAAGAGATAAGGATAGTTTTTGTTTAGTTTAGTTCCCATAGAATAAATCTGTTTAGCTATTTCCTGTGCTGTCTAAAGTAACGCTTCCGTAAAAGACTCCGATAATGAAACCTGTTTCAATCTTACTGATAATTATCAGAAGGAATGATGAAGAAGTGTCTGTTAGGGGATCATTGAAAATTTAAATTATGACTGCTTGGCTGCATTCATTTCTACAAGCTATAAGATAGCTATGCTACTCAACGATGTTTTGAGTTTAGCAGAATAAATTATTCCTAACCTATGCAATGAATTAATTCGTTTTTTTAAATATGTGATTAATTAAATGATTTTTTAAAAAAAATACTTTGAACTAAAGGGATGTATTAAGACCCTTGATGAAGTACACGTTTGCATTCTACGGCATGAGTTTAGTAATTAAAATAATATTCGGTATTTTTATTAAAATTGGTATTTTTTTTTCTTCTAGAAATTAGAAGTTCATGTGTCACGAAGTCGCAACAATATTTTTTTTATGTAATTGGCATAAATTTGCACTAAATTTGGCTGGAAAGACAGCAGAAATATCTAAAAGTGAAATTCTGTTGTTGTTGTTTCTTATCCCTTTCTGGCCTGACGAAGTCAGACCAGATCTATGTACCTGTTGACCTGTAGAAAATCATAGACCAAAAGGGGAGTAGAGTAAATGTCTTCCCAGAAAAGACCAAGACAGTTCAGGATGTGATCGGCGGAAGCCTGGTGTAGATGGAGTGAAATTCTATAGAAATTATAACATTAACTTGAAAAAAGTCAATGGTTGATAATGAGATGCTAAAAGTAATGAAGATTTTATGAAAAAAATATAGGTAATAAGACGATTATGTGACGTTAAAAAGAGACAAATGAGAAATTCGCCATTTCCATATATTTCAATATTATTTTAACATTCACTATCCTATTTTAGTTTTAGTTAAGTTTTGTTTTCAAACAAATAAGAAAAATAACAGACTGTTTAAAATTAGAAATTCATTTTATTCAAATCAAGAACTATGATTTAAAATAAAAATCAAACAATTTATTAAATAAGGTTGCTTTTTATTTGATATTTTATATTTTGTAGCGAAAATAGAGTATTCTGAAACACGTGAATTTTGTATTGAAACGTTGAAGAACTTAATTTGCAACCATACTTACTGACTTTTATCAGACAGTTTCTGTTAAAAAAACATACATAATAATTCTGTAACCATTCTGCAATTCCGTGACCGTTCTGTTCTATTAAACTTCTGAAATTAAATCGTTATCTTTCAAAAGAGCCTTTTTTTCTGCTTACAAAAGAAATCTGTAGCAATTGATACAGATTGCACCTGCTTTTTAAAGATGTTTACCGTTTTGAATATGAAACTTTTTGGTTGCAAAGCTTCAATAAATAAGTTGATTTAGTTTATATTTTATTTTATAACCGTCGGTAAACCAATTTTGAGTTAACGGCTACCAATTTTCGCCACTGTAGCCTCGTAATTTTGAACACAATCAGTAAGACAAGGGAACTCCAGTATCAAGTAGTGGGAGAAATTTTGCCTTTTTGGTGGAACAAACCAGCATTTGCGTTACATAGAGAGGAAAACCACGAAAACCTCCCATATTTAGTCTGATGGCAAGGAGACTCTAACCCATGATTCGTCCACCACGTAGGATATTTTACGGCAGCACTGTGGTTGGCACACACCGGATGCAGAATTTGTATCGACAAGCCATCACTGGGATTCGAACACAGTTCGCCTCATTGGGAGGCGAACGCTCTATTCTTTGAGTCACCCTGGCTCAGTTTGTTTTATTGAAATAGATGCAGGCCCGTTTGAAGTGTAATCAATAGTCTCATACCAGGAAGGTTACAGGTTCAAATCCAGCTTCAGAATGCCTGGACTTTAGGAAAAATAAATAAAATAACTACGATGATTTTTTCTAGCGTGATGGTTTTCGATATTTAAAATCACGAAAAATCACTCAATTCAATAAACTTCTATCAAATCAACCAAATTATCACTCTAATGGAATAATTAAAAAAGTAATCAAAATTTTAAACCCCTGTTTCATTGTGCTAATCGGGGATGATGCTGAATTTTTTTTCCGTATCCAGACCTATGGAAAATATCTGGTGCGCACAAATAGTAGAGTGCGTATGCGTCAACTTTATCTGTATAATGCAGCAGTTAACCATTTAAAAAAACAACGATTGATCTACAAAATAAATTTAATTCTAAACAGCTTTTATCACAGTTAAGTATTCATTCTTGACATTTTTATACAATAATTTGCAGTAATAAAGATGAATTTATTTAATATTTTTTCTACATTAAAAGCTATGTTCGTAAATTTTAAACTCCATAAATAAAAGGTTGGTATAGGTTCCATCCCATTTAATTTAATTGGTGAGTAAAGTGTTTAAAAATATTAACGTCATGAAAACTCCATTTTCAGCAGAGTTTCCAATATATGCGAATGAATAGCTTCCTTGGGAAATAAAATATTCATTGGAATACTTCTAACTTTGGAATTAAAGAGAGCGTGACATTTTACTCGCTCAATGAAATTCGTTTCATTCTATTCCGTTATTTAAACATCTTCGGAATAACTGACGGAATAAAATTTGATTAATCAGTTAACTACTTTTGATATTAGAAAAATGTTCTACCGGAATAAAAATTCTAAAAGATCATTTAAGGTTCAAACGATCAGCAAAAAGATAAATAAAGTCTTTTGAGGCTAAGCAGTTTCCGGCTACGGCAACGAGCTTGCGAAGTCCATTTTCGACTTCATTGAATAACCTATTAGCTTCTAGGAGCAGGAAGAGGATTTCATTTATTCTTTTTCCGATTCTTTGTAGGGCTATTTTCTCTCTCTTTTTTTTTTCTTTCCTTCATTTCCCTGAAGGTTCCGACAGCTGTCCCTGGGTCGATGCCAATCACTCGGAGGGAATTCTTCATTGCAAACGACTTTATGACATTCATCTCACACAGACGATAATTTTCGTTTCTTGTTATTTATTCTAAAGTAATTTATTAGAGAATAAACATTTATTATCCTTTATTGCATTATTATGTATAATAAATAAAAAATGTTTGTTCTTCTGAAAATTGAATTAAGTTAAATTACAGAGAGGGAATTTTTTTTGCATGCGAATTTTGAGCAAATCCTAAACATTTTCGTATCGCTGATTTCAAATATGCACTCAGTTTCTCTACAAACTTTAGATTTTTTTTGTTGTTTTAAACGGCATTTTTAGTTTATTTTTTACTATAGCACAATTCACTAGTACAAAAAATATCAAAAGAAATTGTGATCGCCTTATTACGATCACTGATTACCCATAGGCCAAATGCTTTTTCTTTCTGGATTGACTCCGTTAAACGTCACATTTCAAATCATGAGTTGCAAAAGCTGTCTCAGTGGATGTTTGTCGTCAGATTGATTTTCGTACCCTGCCTATGTACGTGTTTCAAGACGTCACACAATTCTTCTTCTAATTCCTTCTTTACCATTTATATTTATATTAAAATCCCCGTCAAGCCAGTAATTGCACGTTAATAATAAAAAAATATGAAAATAATTTTAATTATCATAATGTTAGTGCTTTATAAATGCCAGCTAGTGAAAATAAAAAGAAAAACAGCAGCTGTCGCCGTAGCAACTCATAGCAACTATTACTCTTGAACAAAGTTGAAAAGTGTGGACGCAGTCAAATCCAAACCAAAACCTATTTTGCCAATGGGTAAAAAAATTATAAATAACAAGGGGTCCCGTAAATATTGCGACAAACTTCTAGGTGAGTCGAATCGAAACATCATAATTTAAATTGGATGGAATTTCATGCTCTGAAACGTCATAACACTCCGTTACGGGTGCATCTTTATTATGAAATGTTTCCTCCAATTCATCTAAACGGGCAATAATAAGAACGTACCAAGCCGCGTAAGACGACATTTCGATGCGATTTTAATCTTGATAATAAATTTTAACTCCTCTATAAGTTTGTCAGAACACTTACGCGGCACCCTTTTATTTATAAAGTTTTTAAATTTGTACATTTCCTCAAAAAATATTCTAAAATGTAATTTAAAAAATATCTGTAGCTTTAGGAGCAAAAGTAATTATAAATTTGAAATCCCCTCCCCCTTATTTGGCAAGTATTTGTATAAATTTAAAAAAAAAAATATTGTTTTCCAGTGTTTTATTACCGACTGGCGAATGATAACGCTCTTCTAGTAGGATGATAAAAATTATAAGAATTTTTTTTTTTTTTTTTTTTTTTTTTTTTTTTTTTTTTTGTAATGATAACTTTTTTACAGTTCAGTTATTTAAGTAAGATACTACTTAATGTTCGCGTGAAGAAAAACTTTGCTTTTATGTTTTCGTCTTTCAAATTTTACACATATACGCCTGCCATATAAAAATTAAAAAAAAGAAGTCCTTTGATGTTTTCATTTAATAAAAAACTTATTACATCACCTTAAGTAAGAAGGGACAAAAATTCATTTGCTAATTGATGACTTTATGGAAGCCGTTTTTACTATTTTCCTCTTATCAATACTTCTTAGCAAATATTTTAATTACAGAGAAGTATTCGTGGATTTCCTTCCATAAAAAGGTGACGCCTTTTTTTCGAAGCATTGCAAAATGGTAACTTGACTACGAATTGCAAAAAAAATCTATTATTTTGCTTTATTAAGTTCAATTTATAAAATCCAATTTGTTTTATTTAAATTCATAAAAAAGCTGGGAAGTTTTTCTTGTATGCAAACTATTTTAGCTAGTGAATTGCGATTTGATTTAAACATATTAGCTCCTGTTCTTCTAGCTTATGAATTTATTGTCATGTTTAATATAGGTATGCATATTTATGCATTAGCCATACATCATAAATCTTTTTCAACTAATGAAATCATTAAAGATATTTCTTATAATTACAACATAAAAGTTTTCCAATAAATTATTATAAGATTTTAAGTTAAATTTGTCATAGAATACAATTGCTGGAAAATAAAAAGGAGATAAAATTATTAAAAAGAGACTAAATTTTATTTTTCAGAGTATTAAATTTATTGCTAGAAGACTTTGGAGAGATGATGTTACAGTGTTTAATCATTTATAGTTAATAACATGGCATTTCAAACATATTAAGCAAAGTTGAGTAGAGACTTAACGCACTACTAAAAATTAAGTTAATAAAAGTATCTAAAACTAACAAAATGTTGGAAGATTTTATGAAGTAAAATTTTAAAACATGGTGTTGCTACTAGTTTAAAATAATTTCAAAATAGCGCAATGGAATTTCTAGTACGATTAGATATATAAAGCCGCTTTTTTCGTTTTAATGTACAAAAAATTTGAAGAACCTGTTTGAAGAAGCTTAGCTTAACTCAATCATGAAGAGGGTAAATTAAATGTAAAATACATTAAAGAAGCTCAATTTGTAAATTATGCAGAAATAAAAGCTTCCATTTTAATCTTAATATATATTTACTATTATAACTATTAACAACAAGTGATCTTTAAAAATTGCCTTTTTTAATCGTAATTGTCTTTTTAAACTTTTCCTTAACTTTTATCCTCCAATTGTCTTTTAATTGGCCTTTTATATTTTAGTTTTTTTAACTGCCATTTTTAGTTATCTTTGTCAGTCTTAAATATTCTAATTTTTTTAGTTTTTTAAACGTATGTTTTAGCGTTTACTCTGTTTCATTTACCTATTTTCTTAATGTTTTTAAAAGTCGTGTTTCATATTTTACCGGATTTTTGGTTTTAGATGCTTTTATGATTAGGTAATTCATGATTGCTTCAATTTTAAACTACTTATATTGGTTTAAAATATTTTAAGCCCAGACATACAAAGGCCTTTTGGAGTGTCAGCAGTTATTTTACACCCTTTGACATTTATGTTTTTTTTTTTTTTTTTAAATTTTATAATCGTTGATGAATCGCGTAACCAATTTTAGGGTTTACGACTGCTACTGTTCAACTCCGTAGCCTTGTTATTCTGAACCAACTCAGACGACAAAGAAACTCCTTGATCAGTAAATCAAGACATATGATTTGTTATGAGAACATGGAGGAGTTTGTGACTCAACAGATATAAAGTACATCAGCTACTATTTGCTCCACAGAGAATCTTCGGCCGGCGGCGATCGAACTAACGACCTCTTGGACATCGGTCCAGTGCCCTACCAACCTGTCACTTTTATGTTTCTAATGATAAATGCTTGAAGCATGTACTTCGTTGCCAACTGTATAAATTTTTAATTGATATTAATAAATGTCACTGAAGGGCTTCGCCGATCCCCTCGACCTGTACCTGTGCCGGATATGGAAATGCGCCTCCTCTCCTGAAGGGGAGATCTGTCACGGCTACGAGTCTCCTTTTTCCCGAATACCCTTTTTAAGGGGGGATGGGGTCACAAAAAATCTTAAAATATTAAGACATCCTCAGGAACAAAAATTTAGGTTTCAGAATTTTTTGAAAAAA
This sequence comes from Parasteatoda lunata, assembly GCA_949128135.1. Classification (NCBI taxonomy): domain Eukaryota; kingdom Metazoa; phylum Arthropoda; class Arachnida; order Araneae; family Theridiidae; genus Parasteatoda; species Parasteatoda lunata. Next base: position 11,252,422 of record OX421971.1, on the reverse strand, counting down.
TAAAAATGAATTTTAAGGATTAATTAGCTTTCAATATTGATAATTGATTTGGTGCAAATAAAAAAGGAGTTTAAATATGAGATAATTCATATCACAATTAAAATAAAATTTAAAAAAAAATCATTTTAACATCAATTACCAGATGTTTGAAAGTAAACGTTTCACCAAGACGATTTTCAGCAAGAAATTATTTAAAGGGAAACAACAAATTTGAAAATTAACAATTTCATTTAATTAAGAAATTTCAGTTGATTTGACTTGAAAGAATATCAAGCGTTTAGTAATGATGTAATAAACTTAAAGAAACAAAAAAAAAGTTTTGAGATGCAATTTTGAAGTGACCCCACTCAAAATAATCAGTTCAGTGCGCAAAAAAGGGGACCACTCTGAATAGCTTTTCATCAAATGATCGGATCTTCAACTTTTAGGACTCAATCTTAATGGCGCGAGGGGGTAACCTCAAATATGCTAATTAATAAGTGCGGACGATATTTAAGTTACGAAATCTGACATAAAAACGTACTTTTTCTTAATAAACTTACTTTTTTTTCCGACGGATTCAGATTTCTAATCCCCAAAATATATGGGGTAGCTGCAATCTGGGAAATATTGTCTCCGTAGTTTGGACGACTTAAATTTAATTTTACTTTTCGCATATTTCGATATATCTCGAGAACTTTTTAAACGAATTGAAAAGTATTCGCCCACAATTATAAAATTCGTGCATCCAAAGATAATTCCGTTTAAAAATAGTTTATAGTAAATATTTATTATTTTTTATTATTTTATTTAAGAATGGCAAAAAAAATTTTAATTTTAAGGTATACAATGTTTTGTATCAATTTTAAGAATATAATTTTACATGGCAAAGTACAAAATTTTTGCAAAATCGGTTGAATAGTACCTGAAAAATTAAATTTCAAAAAGTCAGATATTTAAATTTAATTTTTCAGGAATTTTTCAACCGATTTCGCCCAAATTTTATATTTTGCTATATAAAATTACAATCTTTAAAATCGTGTAAAACAATGTATACATTACAATCCAAAATTTTTTCGAATATCATTTAATTAAATAATAAAAAAATAAAATATTTTAATTAAAGTTTATGTTTTTTTGCAGGGAATTATCTTCAGTTAAATGAATTTTATAATTATGAACAAAAATGTTTCTTTTCACTTGAAAAGTTCTCGAGATGTAGCGAAATACGCAAAAAGTAAAATTAGGGGTCTGAATTTTGAATCGCTCTCCTGATCAAATTATGGGGATCAAATTTCACCGGTTGCAGCTTATGTTTTAGCGCTCAAAAATCTAAATCCGTCAGAAAAAGTTAAGTGTATTCAGAGAAGGTACGTTTTTGTGTTATATTTCGTAACTTAAAATATCGTCTACCTTCATTAATTAGTATATTTGATGTCACCCTATCGAGCCATAAAGATCAATGCATCTCTGTAATACATCAAGTTCAACAACCTGGCACAAGAACAGACAAACAATAGCTTTTTTTCTATAAACATCTCAATTTTAACCAATTTATTTTCAAATATATATATATTTCCAATTTTAAACTTTCTCCATAATATTTTTTTTCTAAACTGATTTATTTACTAGAAACAATTTCCAGTTATACTTTTAATCAATTTCAATCAATATAAATTAAATAGAGACATACCAATATTTAAACTGCTTTTTTAACTAAAAAAATATATAATTTCATGCTTAATTCTTACGCTTATGTATTTATATTATAACCCTTATGTATTTAATGTTTAATGCGAATTATCGGAAAAGCTTTAATACTCAAAGAAAGCAAAGAAAAATTGACTTCACATTTCATGTTTGGGCAATAGTTAAAAATTGACACACACTTTAGTCATAGTATAACAAAGAGGGCCCTTATGGGTCGCAACCGCTGAGAAGTTAAATGCTATTGAAACTTAAAAGTTTTATTTATAGTTAACTTTTACGGAAATTGTTTTATTGAGTTATGTAATTTTTCAAGCATCATTTCACTTTTTCTATTTTAAAGATTTTTCAGAGATTCTTCAATTCTTTTTAACCTATGGCAAATACAAATAAGCTATTTAATCTTATTTTTTAACAAGCTTGTTAAATTTTATCGGATTATTCCAAACAAAAACTTTGTATCAAGTTGCATATTTGTTTAGTGCAAACTTAAACTTGTAAAATGTGAAACAGAATTTTTTCAATCTTACATATTTCTAAAAATAACATTTTCTATCTAAAGATGCTTAAAAATTATGTGCAAAGATTTTTGGCTTGGAAAACTAAGAATGAAGTTTCGTAATAATTCATTTCCAATAAATGAGGATTGTTTACAAATACCAACACATTTTTGAAATAATTCATATACAATTTAAAGAGTCACGTGATAAGTTTGTAACGATGGTAGTAAAAAAAGTTTTAAGCAAGAATTTGTTCATCGTTCCGCAGTATATTCCCTGGGTGTTTTGTCAAATAAAATTCACTTATCGAATTTCAAGATTGACGTTGACCAGAGAAAAAGTTTGCCTTCTCTGCTTAAATTTTATGTCAAAAACCTAACTGCTGTCAAAGTAGGAAAGCGAAAAAAACCTGTCAGAATTTCTGGAAAAGCCCGTGCGTAGAATATTTTTTATGTTCCTAAGATTGACATTTTCATATTAAAAAATGTTCTCAACAATGCAAATTGCTCAGTAAACCATTATCGCACGCTTATAATTTTGTTTTGTAGTCTTGCGCATGAGTTCAGCAAAAAAAAACTAGTTTTGAGTTATGGTTTATAGTTATAGATTTAAAAAAATGTTTTACTTCAATTGAGTTTGATAAATGACAAATTTAAAAATAACTCAGTAAATCATCGAGACAAATTGATGATATTTTACAATTCTTTTTCTAGGTTTCAATGGGAATTTAGTAAAATAAAATACAATACAAATAGCTTATAAAACAATTGAGGAAAACTTATTATGTTTTATAATTTTGTTTTGTAGTTTTGCTCATGAGTTCAGCAAAAAAACTAGTTTTAAGTTATAGTTTATATTTATATATTTAAAGAAATTTCTTACTTCAATTTCGTTTGATGAATGACAGATTCCAAAACAGCTCAGTGAATCATAGAAACAAGCTAATAATATTTTACATTTTTTTTTAGTTTAAACAGGAATTTAGTTTTAAAAAAATACAACAATGCAAATAGCTCATTAAACAATTGAGGGAAACTCATTATGATTTATAAGTTTTTTATTTTAGTTTTACGCATGACTTCAGCAAAAAAAAATAGTTTTCAATTACAGTATATAATTTATATATTTAAAAAAATTTCTTACTTCAATTGGGTTTGATAAATGACAAACTCCAAAATAACCCAGTAAATCATAGAGACAAATTAATTTTGCTTTACATTTTTTAGGTTTTAACAGGAATTTAGCTATAAGAAAAAAAGAACTAGTTGTGAGTAATATTTAAAATTTAAGTACTTTAAGACATTATGCTTATTGAGTTTGATAAATTATTAATTTTAAATAACTCATTAAACCATAGGGGCAAATTAATTAAGGTTTACAAGTTCTTTATTGACGTCTTCAACAAGGACTCAGTAATAAAAAACACTGGTTGGGAATAATATTATAAGCTTTAATGTTTTAAAAAGCACTTTTGTTTATGGAATTTACTAAAAAAACCGATTCTGGAAACGGTTTTTAACATTTTTATTTCGTAATACTGTTATGTTGTCAATAGTTATATTTAAGATTGCTTTTAAACTAGAAGCTGATTATAATTGTCTTGAACTAGAAGTTTTTTTCCAGCAATTTATTCCTGAATTCATTTTTTTTGTTGGTAAAACAGGAAAGATATAACTGCAGCAGGTTTTCATAGAAAGGTTTACAGAATGTTTTTAGTCCGATACACTGGCAGCATTTTTAAATCTGCAACCTAGCCGTTTTTTTCGCTATCATATATCTAAAACTAAACTAATTTAAACTAAACTAGGAGGCTTCGCCCCCTGCTCGCTGGCAGAACTGTTTTCGCACTGGAAATGAACCCCCGGAACTGTTTTCGCAGTTCCTTTCGGATTGCTTCGCAATCCGATGCTCGCTTTGCTCGCTCATTGGATACGTTCTTAACGTCTAGCTTTTGTATACTTTTTTGACAATGAAGTTCCGAAAACTTTTCACTGTAGAAAATTCTAAACCTGTACATTTCAATATTAGTTTGAAATTGCAAACAGTTCACATATTTTTCTTAATCACGCTATTTTAAATTTCAGTTGTTGAGAAAAGTAACTGTTGTAAGTTTTGTTTTAAAGTCTTTCCTACCAGAGGGCTAAAGCCATGTGTTGTAAAACAATATGAAATAGTAGTCTGCCACTGAACGCCGGATGTAAAGCATCGGCTTTGAAGATAATTTTGTATTTTTAATTCTCTGAAGGGCGCCACCCTAATAATATGGAATTTGCAAAATAAATGTATATATATTGATTGTTGATGAAGCCCATCATTTTGTGTTATCATCAGTGTTCAGAAGCAGAACAACTATAAGTTTTTTTTATTTTATCACAAAAATATAAACTGTATAAAAATCAAAGAAAATAGTAAGAAAATGAGTATAGTCATAGAAAAAGTTAAAATTATAATATAATATTTGTCAGTTAAAATAAAACTTTTTGTTTAAGTCATTGCTAACAATTCTAATTTCTTCGAGGCAATTCTAAACCTTAATTCTGTTGATGTTGTTCTACAGTTGTTTCATTAGAACGTCGTGCTCGCTCTGTAGCATTTCTAATTTTTTTCCGTTGATATTGCTCTTCTGGAGTTTCATTAGAGTGGCTCTCTCTTCTTCGTAGATTGTTATATACCGTACGTAGATTATTAAGATTCATAATTTAACTCTACTAAAATTTGACTTAAAATAAAACAATATTAACTTAAATAAAATATTAACTTAAAATATGAAATAATAAAACAGCATTTAACTCATAACTAATAATATAACAAAACGTGGAATAGAAAAGCGCTCAACTCAAAATAAAATAGCAATAGCATAACACTTCTCATTTCTGCCAATGAAAAGGAACTATTTCAGAACTCAAAACCTACCAACCATTTTTTTCTCGGCGACAATCGGAGATCTGGCACACCCATATTCGGTTAGAATTCGGTGAGAATCGAAGACAAATGCTATTGTGTTTATGTCATGAGTTCACAACTTCTTAATTATGCGGATAAATACAAAAAAGAGTTTAGAGATTTGTTCAAAACGCCTACAATTAAAAAGGAAACACCATAACAAAACGTGTAATAGTAAAGCGCTCAACTCAAAATAAAATAGCAATAGTTTTACGTCAAGCGCTCAGGTTTCATAATTTTGATCTAGCTGCACTTGTATGTCATTTTGATTTATGTTGCTAAGTAAACTTTCAAAAATTTCAATGGCTGGCAACAGCATTTTTATTTTTTAAGTTGTTTATTTTAATTTCTTTTAGAATTCGTTTTTTTTTTTTTTAGCGAAATGTTTTTAACCTAACAGAATTCTTTGCCGACTGTTTGCTCTATATATGAAGAAAATAAAGTAAATATTTAAGTATTGTGCAAGTAATATAGCACTTATAACTTATGCAAATAATATAAATAGCATAACACTTCTCATTTCTGCCAATGTAAAGGAACTATTTCAGAACTGAAAAACCAACCAACCGTTTTTTTCTCGGCGACAATCGGAGATGTGGCACACACATATTCGGTTAGAATTCGGTGAGAATCGAAGACAAATGCTATTGTGTTTATGTAATGAGTTCACAACTTCTTAACTATGTGAATAAATACGAAAAAAAGTTTAGAGATTTGTACAAAACGCAATTAAAAATGAAAACTGTTGCCAACGTGAGAAAAGAAATATCATCGGTTTCATTGATACATACGTACGTATTAGCGTTTTATATAATATAGATAGATAATTACTGTTATATTATAATACATTCCGAGATGGAGCTCTTAGAATATTGAGATATTATCAAAATAATTATATATATATATATATATATATATATATATAATTTTTTAATACTTTGTAGGCGCTTGATAACAAATAAAAAGTGAAAATAACGACAAAGTTTGACATAATAATTTTGGTACAGGTACTGCAATTATGTGGAGAGAACTTTATAACTGTTGAAATCACAAAACTTAAAACACTGGACATAGAGATGTGTACTTATGTTACTGTTTTTGGGAAGCAGCGAATTGCTGATCTAGAATTTAATTTTGTGGACGTTGCTCATTTTTTTATTACGGATCTTTAAAGTAGAAATCGTTATTTTAGTGGCAATGCATCTTATTTTACATGTTGACCTTTTATATTTGCAACAAGGTAAAATTATGGGTGAATCGTAATTTAAGCTTCAAATATCTTTACGGTCTTCGCCTGGATAGAATCTCTGCTGCCGGTTTTACAGAGGTAAGTTAATTTATAACTTTTGGGGTTACATTTGCTATCTTACTTAGATAAATGAACATTTAGAATTGTCTTCCTTTCCTTAAAACATCATCATGAACCCATTTATTCCTTTTTGTTTATTCTTAAAACCAAATTTATTCTTTTAAAGAAATCTTACAAGTTAATATAAACGAATAAGAACAAAACTTAGCCATAAAGTAATGATTATATAAATTTTTTTATTAATTATTTTTAATTTTTAAGTCGGGGAAGTTTTGGCAACAATGTTATTCCTTTCCATCCTTGTTTATTTACATTGTATTTTTTCTAATCTCTATAATGGTTTTGTAGGAATTCAATTTTTTTTTTTAAACTTCAGCAGCTTGTTTTAAACTAAAACCTGTTAGCAAAATAAATTTTCTGAGAAGATAATAGAAGTTCAATACTTTAGTAGTCCATAAATAGGGAAAAATTCTTTTTTACTATTAATTATAAGTTTAATTAAATCGTCAAATATTTTTAAACTCAAATTGTCTGCTCTTTTTTTGCAATACTATGTGGAAAATATCGAGGATAATTAATTTTGAAAATATTGTCATTTCTATAAGATCTTGTTTAATAATACAAAATTAAATTTGTAAAAAATACCTCACCATTTAAAGTTTTCTTTCCAAATGATCAAAAACTTCTTAGAAAGTTGCTAGAAGCTTTTTTTTTTCTTTTTTAAATTTTAAGATATCCAAAACAGGCATTTTTCATATCTTATCAAATACTGAATCAAAATTCTGAAAAAAAATTTAAATATTTTCCTGCGCATGCACAGTAGGAAAATATTACTTTAAATACTTATACCTTGCCCAATTTAAAACTATTTTTTTTTTTTTTAAATGATATTTTTATATAGTCAAACATTACTATAAAAGTTTTGTTTAATTTTAATGAATATTTCTTCAGTTGTAAAAAACTATTTTTTCAAAAATTATAAAAATCTCTTTCGAAGAAAAAATTACTTCATTATAATTTACTAAATAATTAATCCAGAAGGTGAGTATTGAAGTTCTAGAAAACATCAAAGGTGACGATACTTTTTTTCTTTTTTAATTTTTAACCAAACATCCCTTCCCAATATTTTAGGGGAGAAAAACGCATCTTTGCTTATGCCAATGAAGTAAACATAAAAAAATGTCCAGATAAAATTCTTTGTATACTTTTTTTATTGATTTAATGAATTCCAATAAATGAGAGAAAAAGAACCTGTGTCTGTAAATGGCACTTGATAGATTATGAAAGATTATGGAAAAAAAGAACTGTTCCTTTATTTTACATCAGGAAATGGTTCACCGTTTCTTTTCTCTGCTAGAATAAATATTTAAAAGATTAAAATTATCATTTATCAAAGATATCACATCATCTTGACATGACTTAAGGTAAGGAAACGTAGATTCAATTATTTGTTTATTAATGCTACTGTGTTTGAGTTTAAACTGATAAAGAAAACATTGTTTCTTGTGTGAAATCTTATTAATGTGTCAACTTAAAAAAATTGTTTACATGAATTAAGATTTAAAAATGTTACATTTTCTTGATAATTTCGATTAATAACTTCTTAATAGAATAAAAATGTTATCATTACTGAAAAGAGGAATAACAACTTTTTAAAAATACTTTCTTATCTTAGCAAGAGTCAAGTTTTACATTTTTTTTATTTTATTAATGTATCGGGTTTTCATTAAAAATAATAATTAGTCAAGTTAAATTGTTCTAAAAATTCCTGAATGGTTTTATATCCGTCCTTGAACAGCAGACCCAATTTTTGAGTTTACGATTGCTAATGTTCAATTCCGTAGCCTTGTAATTTTGAACCAATCCAGAAAATAAGGGATATTCTGGATCAGTGTCTCCAGAGGTATTGATTTGTTATGGGAACATGGAGAACTTTGTGACTCGAGAGATGTAACGTGCATCAGTCACCATTTACTACATGGGGAGTCTTCAGCCGGCGGGGATCGAGCCCATGAACTCTTGGACATGGTCCCAGCGCCCTATCGACCAAGCTATCTCGCTTTATCCTGAATGAATGTAAAAATTCGGATTGTTTCAATTTTTGTTATGAGGTAATGTGATGAGGAATAGAAGTTTTTCAATTCCAATGACCATCACGTAAGCCACCATTTGGAGAGAAAAAAGTCACTACATTTTCGACCTTTTTCGTATTTTATTTTTAAAATTTTCTCTCAATGTATTGGTGTTACAAAAAATAGGTAAATTTTTGTTTCTTTATAAAATTAGTTGCATTTGAAGGACGATATAAAACTACTTTCCCAGATAGAGAGCTCATTGAATATTAAGAAATTTTTCAAAACAAAAATGAAATGAAATTTTTGTATTTTGGTAGACATCTGAAATCAATGAAAATGTGAAAACGACGACAAAGTTTGACATGATATTTATGGTACAAATAGAAAACTCTTACTAATGTGGAAAGAACTGTTAAATTAACATAATTTAAAGAACTGTACATATGCTACTTTTTTTGAGATGGAGCTAATTGTTGATCTAGAATTTCATGGACGATGTTCATTTTTTATTATGGATTTTTAACGTAGCAATCGTTATGTTATGGCAATTGCTTCTTATTTTACAGGTTGATCTTTCATATCTGCAACAATGTAAAATTATGGGTGACTCGTAATTTAAGCTTCAAATATTTTTACGAAATTCGCCCGGATAGAATCTGAACTGTCGGTTTTGTTCGTGTGTAGTAATAAGAGTTTTAAAGTTGATCACTGGCAACAATGGTTCAGAAAATTGTTTTAAACAAAAATATATATATATACATATATGAGGGATCATATATAGATTAAAATTTCGGATTTTGATGGATCCATAAAGGGGTAATATAATTGAGCCCGCACATTACGATAATTTCTGCTCTCATAATAAAACCACGTGACCGTAGAGGGAATTGAGAGAGTTCCTTTTCGAACTTTTTGTTTCTTCTTGTTATTTCAATTAAAAAAATCCGATACAGAAACTTCACAACTAAAAGACTTAAAACATGGATACACAGAAAATTTTGTTAAAGAAAGGGATTATAAATTTTACAGGTAAGTTTTCTATAACTTTTTAAAATTACATTTGTTATCTTTCTTCGATAAATGAAAATTTAAAATTTTTCTCTTTACCTTTTCTTCTTTACCTTATACATCATAATAATCCCAATTATTCAGATTTATTATTCAACCAAATTTATTTTTTTAAATATAGCTTACAAGTAATTATAAACGAATAAAAAACAACTTGACCTTAAAGTAACGATTTTATCGATTTTTTTATTACAAATACATAATTATTTTTATTTTTTATGTAATGTAAATGACAGAATTTAAATGGCGAAGTTTCGGCAAACTAATTAACGAGCTAGCTGTAAATTTCACAGCCAATTCATGCAATTTAAGATGACTCTCAAAACTTAGCTTACTTATCTCTCCGACAATTTTTTATTTTATTTTTTTTAAAAATCAAAATAGCACCTATATATAATGGTTACAGTTCAAAACATTTGCTTACACATCACGATAATATTTTTGTCCTCCTAATGAAACCCCTTGAAATTTGGGCGAATCGAGCCTTTTCAACCTTTCGTTTTTCCTTGTTAAGTCAATGGTAGAAAATTGCTGCTTGAATTTAAAAACTAAAAATCTTAAAAATAGGGTGGTTTATTGTACCTCATTTAGTTGCACAGAAATATTTATTCAAGTAGAATCTTATATATTCTACAAATTTAATTTAACTTTTAGAACGTTCTTCTTTTCCTTAAACGATCGCTTGAAAAATATAAAATGAAAATATAACATTCCCTTTTATTCTTTCTAAAATCCAAATTCATACTTTTAAATCTATCTATCACAAGTACGTTATCAAAGAGTTCCATCATGCAAAATGTTACAGCTAAAAGATCAATATTTATCTTAAATTGTAGATAATTATTGTAAAAAACAGCGCATTTTAAGCATTTTTCTTGGCATCTTTACTTTAAGAGATATTTGGAAATAAAACGGAAAAATGAAAAAAGTTTTTAGGCTTGTTTCAAGATGGCTGCGCAAGGGGCAGTCAGGGGATATATTCAATATTTTATCACTATACCAATCAATACTTCAAAACAAAATATCGAAACAATCCTAGTTCTAGTAACCATTTATGGTAATAATTAAAAATAAACAAATAAATGCGCACTTTGTAAAATGGTGTTCTGTTTCATTAATGTTCAGAAGAGGGTCACAAAATTCTTTATTCAAAGATTTTTCTCCTTATATTTAAGATACAATTTCTTCAAAAAAATCTGATATTGAGGAATGGAAATTAGCTTTTAAAAAGAAGTGGTTATAAACAGAACCGATAGAAGAGATTTTTGTTCCATCTCTGTGAGCAGTCAATTATCGTAGAACATTGGTCAGTTATAGCCTTCATTCGTCACCGAGTTCTTAATTATAGTTCACCATATCATTTTTCGGTGTCTTTTTTTGTATACTTATCAAACAGAAAAAAAAAAATTTAAATACTTCGCTTTTGACAGAGAGTTGATCAGAGAGATTGTAAACAATGAAAGAATGACCAAGGTAAATAAAGATTTAAAACTCACATGTATTTTTTTGTCTTCATTGAATATCAATTTTTAATAATTTACATGTTGCTTTTCATTTATTTTTCATAGTTTAAGGATTCTCAAATGCGGTTAATGCAGTTGTAGGAGCAAAATTTTTCACTAATTTAAATTTTTTATCGTTTAAAAATATTAATATCAATCTTATTTTAAATAAGGAATATAAGTTATAATATATATATATATATATATATATATATATATATATATATATATATATATATATATATATATATATATATATATATATATATATATATATATATATATATATATATATATATATATATATATATATATATATATATATATAGCACAAAAAATACAAAGAGAATAAAAGAGAAAAACGAAGAAAATGAATAAGTTATATAATGAATATTTGAATATTAAATATTTGAAATCATTCTTGAAAGATGCCGGTACGAGTAAGTTCATTTAAATTCGCTCCTCACTATGCAGATTTCCTCTCGTGTACTGTTCTATAATCTCTTTACATTTTATTTTCTGTTTTTTGCTTGATATATTTGTTTATTTTTTACTTAATGTGTTCTAATTTCGTTTAAAATTTTTTGAGTGCTCCTCATGTTATTGTATTAATATATTATTTTGCTTTGGCTATATTGATACAATATTAGAAAGCACTCCCTTTTGCGGATATAATCGTGTGAGCTGATGAAGAGATTATATCCTTTCTTTATTTTGTTTTCCGGATTTTTTATATTTTTTTTCCTCCATTTTTTCTAAATATTTTAGCTTATATACATTATATATATATATATATATATATATATATATATATATATATATATATATATATATATATATATATTATAATTTAATTTATAGAGTGCCAGACTATTATAGGTTAAGAATTAAAAGAAATTAAACTCAGATAATGCCAAGAGCCACAACAATGGGAAGCTAATAATTTTATAGCTGAAAAAATATTTGAAGAAAATGTAAATAAAAAAGAAATTACCGGACAAGACAGGAAAGCAGGAATTATCTAACCAACATTAATAACAAGCAAGCATCAAGAGTCCAACCAGCATTAAAACACTGTACCATATTAAGTTTCCACAAATTAAGGAGCAAAATGGAAATGGAATGCACGGCAGCGTCATCAAACGGACTTTGCCATGCCGAAGAAGTTTCTACTTTCGGTACTTTGATTTTTTGGGGGTGGATTTATTTATATAGATATAATATAAAATTGTAATTATTGTTATTTTCGTGTTCAAGATCTTTCAATTACATATTTTTAACTAAAATGAAAATAAGACCTAAAACGTAATCGTAACTTAAAAACTGTTTTAATATTTCCAAAAAAGTTAAAAACAGTATTTTTTTTAATCTCAAATAAATAAATAAAAACATTGAATCAGTATAATAAGCATACTTTTTCTTCATTGAAAATATAAATGGACATATAAATTCCCTTTTTTTAATGTTTTCGTGACTCCATGTAAGAGACTTGCAATAGATTGATTGCAACTCTTAACAAAAGCCTATCGAGCAAGTCAAAAGATTCAACAAAAGTTTCAAGCAAGTCAATTTTATAAATAACAATTTTAAAATGAGTTACTGAAGAAACTTGACATTTTAGGCTTCTAGTGAAGTCTTTCTTTAAATTAAAAATAATTTTTGAAACTTTAATGCAATGTTAGACCAATGCGCACTTTAATTTACACTGTTAAAATTTTATTACTAATTTGTAAAGATATATTAAATTGTTTTATAAACCAAGAAATGTTAATAACATTTTGAGCAAGATTGAAATATCTTTTTTGAATTCGTTTGCTTAATGTGGTAAAAAATAAAATATTGGTCAAAATATTAAATTTAAGTTAAGGATAATTACAAAAGACTCATTTTGTTATTTTCGAAAATAAATAAATATAACAGTGGTGAGAAAATACACTTTCCCTGCCAAAACGGCCTGTTTTGAGAACATTAAAAACGCATTTAAAATTTACCAAACATTTTGTACATTTAAAATTAAATAATCCTAAGATTAAAGTCATTTGTCAAAGTAATGGCTATGCGCCAAAATTCACCTAACAAATAAAAACCTCTTCTAAACTAGAAAATATAATTTGATTTCTTCTTATTTCCGCATGAATCTGTAAAATTTTGAAATTCCATGCAAAATAATACGTGAATTACCTTTTGAATTTTTACCATCAGCTTCAATTTTTTTACTATTGATTGTTGGTTGATCCATTACATTTACATGGGTTTGTATGAAACTCGTGGCAAAATGTAAAAGATTTTTTCAACTGGCATATTTCAGATCGCCATATTGCTCAAGCAATTCTGAAAGTAGTTTGAAGACGATTGAAATATATATTTCATAAATTGTGTACTGAAAACCCCAGGATGCAATTTATAACGCACAAGAGTCAAGAGAGTTTATATTCCGCAAAATGCAAGCAAAACTCATTCGGTATTGCGCACTTGTGTACCAAAAGTATTCGGAACAAATATTCTAATTTATCAAAATTATCATGCAGATTGTTTCGAATGATTCAAAATGTTATCAATCATTTTCAAAAAGGAAAAATCATCCAAATAATCATTCAAATTTTCTAAAACATTTTCTAATATACCAATAATTAAAGTTTGCATAATTCCAATAATAACCTTGTTCATTTTTCAATTCATATGAATATTTCACTTTCAAATCGAATTTAACAATTCAAAAATAATGACAAATAAAAGCTTGAACTATTTAAAAAAAACATAATATTTTCCGACTACTATGAAATTGAAAAATAGTTTTAAAGAAAGGCTTTATTATTTAGTGCATTATAAATTATAAAATAACCCTAGCTATCAAATAATTATGTCAATCTTTCCAAATATTTTTAGAAACAACTTTTATCATTTCGAATATTTGTGTAAAAAATATCCAAATAGTCAAATAATTTTGCTAAAATACCTATTTATAAACGCTTATACCGTTCCAGAACTGGTTATGTTGTTATAATAAATATTCATGTTCTTTGTGTACACCTGAACGAATTTACCTCAGAAATGAAAGGAATTAAAACAAATCAATAAAATAGGTTATTTTAAAATTAATTTTGATATTTTCTGATCGAGAGAAAATGGATTAATTCTTTCATTTAATTCAAAACCAATCATACGATCAAGTTAGATAACTAAACTTGAATCAGTACTAATCTGTAACGAATCATTAGAATAACGAATTAAAAACAAGTATATTTTTAATATCTTTATTCCTTTCAATCTAATTAGGTAACTTAAAAAAGTATTATAATATTTCAATAAAAAAATAGATATATGGTAAAAACTAAAATTATCATTCGCACTTCTGGCAGATGTTAAAAGTGTGCGCAAACAGCATTGCTGCTGTACCTGCATAAGTATTTTATTTATCATTCTGTGTTTTTCATTTGGACAGAAAGTAAAAATTATGCATTTCTTTGCCGCCTTTTTAGTCATGCCAGCTTTAGGCTTTTCAATATTTAAAATATTTTCAATTTATATTTTAAGGTAACAAAACATTCGACTGTTAGACGATGATGTTACTGTGAATGACCGAAATTGGTGGTTGTTGACTTTTTCAAGCAAATGTTGACAATCACTTAGTCGCTTTGGTAAATGGCCGAAATATATCCTAGGTTTTTTAAGGTCAAGAGCTCCTGCTTAGTATGCATTTAACCGATACTCCAATCACTGATATTTCTCCTAAACTATCCTCAGCAGATATTAAAATAACGAATAAAAATAACAATGTTAACGAATAAATTAATATCAAACAAATTGGATATAACAAATATTTCACCATTTACCGGTGAAAGATTGACATTCTCTTGATTTCGGTCATTCACGGTAATAATTACATCATATCTCGAAAATTACGAGGTGCTCATCATATTTATATATATATATATATATATATATATATATATATTCACATGAGTATGATTATATCGCATTAGCAAACAATGCAACATTAGTACAGGATGTGTGGTAACAGGAATATAAAGAACGCTTCGCAGTTTCTTGTTATTTAGTATTATTTTTTTTTATAATATCTAATCGCCTCTAAAATAGATTTCTTCAAAATTAAAACTTGAAACTTACATGGAGCAGCCATTTATAAAAGAATCTTTCGATTTTTTTTTCCTTCAATGAGCGTCATTCCATTTTCAATTTCTTTGATGAAATTTTAATCACTAACGCAAGCGAAAAAGAGAACTTATCGTTTAACTACGTATCACCCAGTTAATCCTGTTTTGACGAAAAATAGCATTTTATTGAAGAAAACTTTAAAATTGTATTCTATTGATTGTTGCTTAATTTATAATCGCCAAGCTTTTTGATAACAGACGGTACCAAGCAGATCCATTTCTCGCCACTTGAATATCTACTGTTTTGAACGTTTTAAATAGAAAATCACTGCTAATTTTATTAAAATTCATTACCAGACAGTTTGATAAAAATAAAAAGGCTTTTTTGTGGTAGTTTTTTTTTTCCCTCGGTGAATCATTTTAAAATCTCTTTAGTAACGTAGGAATTGTTATCTATAATAAAATACTTTATTTTTATTTATTCTCCTATCCTTTTATATTTGAGTATCGATATCTTGGTTCCAGTTATTGAATATACTTGAAAACAAGGAAGATGTTCCATCTTTATGTTGACGAGTTATCCAAGATTTTCCCCCCAAAACATACAATACCGGATTAACTACTGGTTAATCAATCATATCTCAAGACCATCTGACACACCTGATGTAAGGGGAGACCTTTATTTCTTTACATTGAGGGAACATATTTCTCTGCATTCAGGGGTTTCACCTATTGTTGAATATCACTCAAAAGTTTTGCACACCTGGTGTAGACAGTGTATTGGCTTTTTTGTGATGTTAATTAAATGGATCTTAAAACAGGTGAGTTAATTAAACATGTTTTCGAGACACATCTGGGAGATCGCAAAAATATGTTTGATTAGAGAAACATGCTTCTAAAAATGGGATGATGTAAATGATGAATGCAAGGGTAGGGAAAAAATTCTTTGCAATATAAGTTTTAAATTATAAATTCATTTTAAATTATGCACTTTTATCCTTTAATTCTTTTAAAAACTGTCGAAATTAGAAAAGAATTGACTCAGAATTAGAAATTTTAAATTTAAGGGTAAAATAATTTTAAAAAAACTTTTGATAAAAAATTTAAATGCATATATAATAAAAATAAAAACAACTTTTGGGTTAAAATACGCACCTGATGACAAAAAGAAAAAAATAGGCTTTTGGAAATTGATTCAACATGCTTTCACAAAACCTACAATAAAGCAAAATATGAATAGAATCTTGTCTTTTTCTATTGTTTTATTCTCTTAAATTCAACAATATTTTTAAAACAAAAATACCAGATACAACTTCCATATATCTAATGAACAAGGTTCTAAAGCGGGTCTCATATTTATAATGTTTAAAATACTTGCTTTTTTTCTTCAGAAATTATTTAAGCAAAAGTAGTAAATCTAAGTAGTTAGATGAAAGCTATCTTTGCCGATTTTAAAATTCTGTTTTTGTTCAATTACACTAGCCTTCTTAAATATCTCAACTACTTATTTTACCTCATCAATGAGCTGAATCAGATTCTGGACAAACGTTTTGTCAAATTCAAATTAGAGAATAGTTTGTATTTATTGGGGTGCCCCATCAAGTTCATTGAACGTGATTGTTGTTTTCCCTCAACAAGAATGTTGCTGGAGAGCGACGGTTTGATGAAGAAAAATGAACAAAGGATTGTATATATATATATATATATATATATATATATATATATATATATATATATATATATATATAAAACAGTCCCTGGCCAAATTATTCGACGCACTGTAAGAATGTAAAATTAATAATATCAGTTGAAACTATACAGCTTTATTGTTTTAACGTAAATGAAACCGGTTTGCACTTGTTTACGTTCATGTATCGATTAGTTAACATTGTAATGCAATTCGTTTAAAAATAAATAAAAATAGGAAGTATATAAGAAAATCTTCTGAATAAAATCCCATTACATGTATGTTTAAATATAAAAGTATTGCATATAAACTCGTGCCAAAAGTGTAATTATTTAAAAAAACTGCAGTGTGTCTATTAATTTGGTCTAGTTGTTATAATATACTAATATAATACCTGATACAATAAATATTCTATATTTATATAAAATATCGTCTAATTTATGTTATATATCATCTCATTTAACCCATTGATAATATAATATCATATATATATATATATATTATACTCCGTTGTAAGTGAAGAAAAGACTATTGTGGTTTAAAATTTAAATAAAAATCAGGGATTGCATTAGTTTCGATTTATTTCGTCATCAAATTATACAAATATACTTTCAAATATAAAAGCTTTTAAAAGTTAAACATGTCAGACAAAAATGATTCCTGCTATCTCTTACGATATATATCATAGAATTTTTAAAAAGAAATGTTATAATTTCGAAATCTTACTGGAATTCTAGACTTGACTACATATTTAGTTAAATAAGGCGAACATTTGATCTTGAAAAAGAAACAACTATATGACGTGGCAAGAGCATTGGATTTTATTGGACCACTCAAAATGGCGCACCTTATGCTGACACGCTATTAAAAAATCAAATGTGAGATAACAATTTTTTACTTTGTTACGCTATAGAAGAAATTCGTCTGCAAGAAATAATATTTATTGTTCTTTCATCAGTTTCTATAATTGTGAACAGAAAAACGCATATTTTTTACAATTTTTAGATATTATTTTTATTAATTAGTATCATCTGCTATTCAATATGCTTTGTTTTCCTGATTTTACACGATTTAAGAATGCAAAAAAAAGAAGGTTGTGCAACGTAGTTTCAAGAGTTGGCGAAGTAGATATAGGCTCATGATGGGTGCTTGGCATCTATTTTGCGTAGACTTAGATGCAAACTGGCTTTCTCCATCGTAATAATGACATTTTCTTAACTTGCAACCGACTATAGCATTTATCATGGTTCCAAATGATATAAAGTCAATCAACTCTTTTTCAAACCAATTCTGATCCGATGGAGAGGGAAAAATAGGACTAACGATTTTTCTCGAATATGGACAAGAGTTGGATATAGATGTGCAAAAACAGGCGTAGAGTCTGCAAAAATGCATCGACAGATTTTTGAATGCAGAAAATGCAATCAGAGTTAACATAGTATTGTGTAGTTGGGTGTTGATTTTTGCAGCACGTATATGTTACTAAATGAAAATTCAGGTTTTAAATGAAAAAACGAAAATAGCTTAAATTGGTTCGGTCCTCTGAAGAAGATAGTTTTAAGAAAGAAAAAAAGTAACTTAGTGTTTTTAAGGGTTTCGTATACCATTGAAAAAGATTTTTATAAATTTTTAATTTATTGTGCTATTAGCTATGCATGAAAAATATTTTATAACAGATAAAAGATAAATTTTTTTGTACGAAATGTAATGTATCAAAAATCGTAAAACTTGACTAACTGATCAATCGATGATAATTTTTTTTATAAATATAAATTTAAATTTTCTAAATAAACAATTATGCAGATTTGAACTTAAGTAAATAGCAAAAAAAAATTGTTTTTAAAATTCACAGTTGTCAATGCAAATTATTATTAAAAAAATAATATAATTAAGGGATTTATTTGTTTTTCTTTCTAACATTTTCCTAATTTTTCTTTTCTTAATTTTTTCGTTTTTAACTTTTCAAGCAAAATGAAATGTAATCAAAAAGATACTTTTTGTTTTAGAACTGTTGTTTAACTACTTAATAGGGATTTTTTTTAAAGTAAATTATGAGAAAATTAACTTATAATATTGCTTTACAATCCTCAGAATTAAAGAAAAACTTCAAACACTTTTTCTAATAGTTTTCCAATCTTATAAAAATCAGCATCCTTGTACAGAAATCCCAGTTATAAAAGGACCTTCTAATAAAACGCATTATAACATCGAGAGGTAGAACCCTCACAGGCAGTAGTCGGAAGCAGCTCACTAAAGTCTTGAAACTACTGTGATCGCTAGTTTTTTTCGTAGTTTGTAGTGTAGTGTGCTTAATTTTTTTAAAAAAAGAAGTGTAGTAAGTAGTGCAATATAAAAAAAGTAGTTTAGCGACTTCGGGCAACTACTTTTAACGTTAGTTTTGAAAAGAAACATAGTTCTAACGCGAGTAATTTTTTAAATTTGATGGTTACAAACCTTCATATCCGTCATTGCAGGCAATGTAAATGACGCTGTAGCTGAGCGTTAACACCCAAGTCAAGCTTCTTGATGGTTCCAACAAATCGTTTTGATTGTTTATGTTGGTTTCAATGCGATCCATGATGATCCAGCATCCTTTGATGATCACCCTCAACCAACATTTTCCATTATGCGTTCATGGTTTTTGATATGCCAACAAACTTCCATCATTCCATGATGGAGAATGATGCTCTAATAATATGATGGTCAACCATCAAGAGAATTTTGATTCTCATGGACAAACAGACCATGGTGATCTGTGATGGTCCATGATGGTTCCAATTATATATTTCCATGAGGGTTTAAAGGGAAATCTTGTTGGTTTTCAAGAATATACCATCAAAACAGTTTGGTTTTTTATTTGTTAGGCTATCATAAATCAGTCCATAGTCCTACATTTAGATGATGGTTGTTCATGGTCGTTCCAAGATCTGATTTCAAAAAACTGATCGAATATTCTGATAGTTTAATATGAACAAACCGTCAAAACAAGTTGTTATTCTTATGCTGGACCCTCATAAATCTGTCCGAATTCCTACACTAGGGTGATGTTACTTATGTTGGTTACCATAAATGATATAATGGTTCATGATGGAATTATTGATGGTTACCATCAAGATTATGTTGGTACATCAATGGAAAACCATAAAAAATATTGACTTGAGTTAAAATTACGTATTTAAAATCACGCAAAACTAATATTTAAACCAACTATTAAGAAAAATAAATAATTAATCACTTTGGTCACACTTTTACACGCAAATGCACACTCATGAAACATTAATGGTATTTTATAGAAAGGGAACATATTTTCAATGTAATGAATTTTTTAAAGGAAATGAAAAAGCGCGTTAAAGATTTACATAATTGAAAATATTTGATTACTCCAAACATTTCTAAGATAAAATATTCAATGTTAAGAAATGCATAAAAAGTGGAAGGTTAGAAGAACTAATTCGAAAAAAAAAATCATTTAGAATTACAATCTGGCTCATGTATGCATGAATAAATATTTATTAATAATTCCTCATGTTGATATACGTCAATTTTTTATTCCAAAGAATTTTAAGAAATGGCGCAAATTAAGTTCTCAAGCAAGTATTTTTTAACCCGCCTTTCTCATTAAAGCTTCGGCAGATTTTGATAGCGTTTTTATTTCACTGTCACTTCAATATGAATATGCGATACATAACGAACATTTTTTTACAAACATTCTACAAAAATAATTAAATGTGATTCGTAAAAAAAACCTTGTCGAATCTAAAAAGCCTATTTCAAATATAAAAATAATTTTTATTATTTTTCATAGTAGAATATGGCACAATATAAATGCAGAACTGTCCTGCAAATAAAAATAAAGTATGCCAAATACTTCACGTGTTAAAACTTAAGAAGCATATGTTGGTTGTGAATGCATAATAAACCTATCATCGGTTTTGTTCACCATTTATTTACTTTCTAAAATAGAAAAATTGCTGGAGGTAAACCTCTAAGCTCAATAGATTAGACGCAAGCTTTTGCCACATAAGCCATCTGCTTCTTCACATCGTGCTTCTAAATAAATTCCATCAATAATTAAGCTAAATTGTTTCAGGAAACTTTGAGCTTGTTATTTGGGATTATTTTAGTTAAAGTACTTGTTTGAAGTGAAAACATGTCTTTATTTTAAAGATTTTTGCATAAAGGATACTTATTTCAGAACAATATTTTTTTCAATATACAAGCTGGTTAAAATTCTTCATCGAATAAAATCAATTATTTATATTGTAATAATTTTTTTTTTTTTTGGTGTCTGCAATTTTCCTGCGGTTTATCATACTTTTACCAAAATATGCTTCCCTAAATGGTGATCTTGCCAATTTTGCGGTATTTTCTTTATAGAATCAATAATTTGCATAAACCAACAACAAAAAAGGATATTTCAACTTCATCATCTAGTGTAGCAGCTTTATATATATTATATATATATAATATATATATATATATATATATACTTATATATATATATATATATATGTATATATATATATATATATATATATGTATATATATATATATATATACTTATATATATATATATATTTATATTTATATATATATTATACAATTCATCGTGAGCGAGAACAATTTCTTGCGGTCTCTATGACATACGTCTCAGTCAATCGTTTAGCAATAGTGTGTTTCTTTGGGGGGAAAAGCAACGCCTTAAGGAATTTTTTGGCAGATAGTTTTGTTATGTCTTTATATTAAATGATACCTGAAAAATCTCCTTCAAAAGCTACGTTTCTCCTTTTTTTGAGGAAAAAGTACGAGATTTTGAGGGCAAGAACTGATTTTTTCCAAACGGGAAAGCGAAACATTGTTTCCGCTTTAGTTTTTTATGCTGAATAGAATTAATTCATGATTACTAGATGTTCAAACTAATAGTTTAGAAATTATCTGTGTTTTATAAACAAGTACAAATTTATATTTGTACTTATAATTACGCATCTGACATTCATATCTAAACAAGTAAGGCATTTTTTATGTACCATTTTACGTGAATCGAATAAGACTTATACCAGAGTAAATAGCATGAATGGTTAAAAAGAACTTTTAATTCAAAATTACTTCTATTGACATGTACTGATATACAGTTTTTATACTCCGATCTAGGGGTGGATATCTGAACATTATCCGATACAATTTTTATGCTTGATTGAATGGGGTAAAATTCATGTCGATAGTATGAATATCTTTGAAATAATGAAGAATTGCATCGCAAGGTATGCAATTGCAAAAAATAGCACTTCTCATAAAGAAAAAAAATTCAACTTTTTAAATAATAGTCTTTTAACGTTTTGTTTGTTTTCATTTGATTATCGAAAAAAAATATACATTGTAAACATTACTTGCGTGTATAACATCGTGAAATGCGTAAAGAATTGCAAGTAAGAGATAGTACTTTTTTGTACACAAAATCCTTATTCTTTCAAATATTAATCTTCCTGTTTTATCATAAGCAATTCAGCATAAAAAAACTACATAGAAAATATACCGTACATGTTAAGATACCTCTTACATAGCAAGGTAAATAATAGTTGTTAAAATAAGTAATTTTTTAACACAAAAACCATTTAAATTTGAACTATTCGTTGACTTATGTTTTAAAAAAGAGAAAAACCTGTTTAGATAGTCATGTCAGTTACGTAATTTGTATTTTTTCTATCTTTATTAACCTTCAATTTTATATTTCATAATCTAACAACTTCATGTCTTCATGATGAAAATATTTTTAAATCATTTTTGCGAGTTAGCCATAAGTATATGGCATTTTCTCTCTTCTCTTTGTATATGTTCTTTTTTTGTTTTATTTTGAAATTTTTCTTTCTTTCTTTTTTTTTACCATAACTTGCTTACTTGATGTGATAATTTGACTTTTTACTTGATTAAGTTATTTTGACGAATCAGTCTCCTTTTTTGGTTGTGTTAATATATTTTACTTCTGCTGCGTTAATGCAATACCAAAAAGCACTATTTTTTGGGGATATAATTGTGTGAGTTTGTAATAAAACTCTTTGCTAATTGTTCTAAATTTTAATTATTTCAAATTTTCTAATTTCATTTTTTTTTTTCATTTACCATGTCTTCACCATTCTGATAGGAGTGTGTGCCAAACCATTCCATTTAACAGAATAATATCAAAAGACTCGTAACACGCTGGAAATATAAATAAAAACCCATCGAAGCATATTCCGACGTGAAGATGAATAACAGAGAAATATTTGTTTGATAGAACTTCATTTCTTTGCCAAGAGAGAGATTCCATTGTTTTGGACAGTCCATCTTAATACCGTGACATGTGGGCAGTCACCAATGAATTTGGAACTGCCACAACATCTCACACAAGAAGATAAAATTGAGAGAAAAAGTATTGGAAAGAGAAAGTCAAAAATCCACGGACGAGTAGTAGAAAAGCAAAAGAGATTCATTGTTTCCTGTAGAGGCAGAGAAAATGTTTCTTTTTCGCGCTAAACTACTCTGGCTGACTTACGACCGAGAAATTCCTTCTATCGGAGTAGAAACAAAATTTATCTCTCTTTTACTTCTTTTATATCTTAGTGGAGGAACTTTTAAAAGAGATTCTTCCCCCCAATGGAAGAACTTCACCGGGCATTTGGTTTAGCATACATTCCAGTTTGTCTGTCGTTATTTATTAATGCCATAAAGAAACTTTTTTTTTCTCCGGGTTTTATATTTTTTAAATGTGCATGTAAATCAGCTTGGTTTAATAGAAATAAATAGTTAATAAATACAGACCCTGAATATATTATTTAGAAGCACTATAAGATTCTATGTAAAATTATAATTATCAGGTGATACTATACAACTGTATTGTTTTTGCTCGGATGAAACGAGTTTGCATCTGTTTGCGCTTCGGTATCAGTTGGTTAACATTGTAATGCAATACGTTAAAAATAAATACACATAGGAAGTATATAAAAAAACTCCTGAATAAAAACCCGTCACATGTATGTTTAAATATAAGAGTTGTTGTTATTGTTATTTATTCCACTTGGCCCAGAACAAGGGTAGACCAGTCCAGCAGACCGTTCACCGACAGAAAATCATCCTACAAAATAAAATTCTTCTCTAGCCCCATACAGGACAGCAAATGATCAGGTGCAGCCTGGTGCACATGATATTTTAGGCAAGCAGGGAAAGTCTTTTGACCCTGAACAAATGTTAGTGCGCGGGTATGACCACTGATTAGTCTTGTGATAGCTGTCTGCAGTCTCCTATCACCTTTTAGCTCCAGGACTCCTCCAGCAGGTGGAATCCACCAAGTCCTGTTATTGTCGGCCTTTACTTTTGCATAGATTTCATTGTATGTTAGAAGGCCACTACTATTTATAGGATCATTAGAGCCCTCCTTGGCCAGATCATTTAAGTAAAGGTTTAAGTGGGAGATGTATGTCATTGTGAGATGAGTAAGTCTTCAAATTGTTAATGATATTCAGGCCAATTCTGTCACCGATGTTTCGCCAATTGCTCAGATATTGTATTGAGCTCTTACTCTTAAATATAAGAGTACTGCATATAAACTCGTGCAAATCAAGTAATTATTAAAAAAGTACAGCGCGTCTAACAATTTGATCAAATTATTAACTAATATGATGCTTGATATAATAAATATTTTATATTTATATAATATATCGTCTAATTTATATTATATATTGTCTAATTCAAGCAATTGATACACTAACGTAACAAGGTTTCAGTTGCGTTAAAACAATAAAACTGTATTGTATCACCTGATAATTAAGATTTTACATCTAATAATTTGGCCAGGATTTGGATACTTTCATATTCAGTGTTTTTCTCTTTTGTTAAAATTTTACTAATTAAAAAGAAATTTCGAAAAAAAAGTGAGCGTTTTCTGGTGGCTGTAATACTTTGAGTTACTTCATCAAATAGAATTTTCAACGTGTTCCCAGCAATGACATATTGTATATAGATTAATTGCTAGTGACAGTTTTTCCTGTCTAATTCTTGTGGTTTATTTTACTTCGTCTATAAATTAGTTGCTACCGAATAAATTAAAGAAAATTGTATCTTTTCTATTTGATTCATTTACATATTTTGCTTTCTCCTCGCCTCATGTCTAAGAAGTACAAAACGATACAACAAACAATTGCCTTGTAAGAAAGTTTTACAGATTGAGATTTAGAAGATCTAGATATTCTTCAGCTAAAGCCTGAAGAACCATGAGATTTAGTTAAAACGGAAAGAAATAAAAATGGATACAACTTGAAATTTGTTTTACCATTCTACGTCTGTAGAATATTGTTTTTAAAAGCAATATTGGAGTAGATGAAATGGGAGTCAAATCCTAAAGTCAAGCACAAATAAAAAACGAAAAATTAATGGCCCAATTAACACATCGAATAACAAAGTGGAATTTGATGTGCTAGCACAGATTTAAAGAAGCCGGAAGCAATTTACAAAAATGTCATGAATGGTGCTAGTTATGATGTATTTTAAAAAACTATTCCTGGAAAATATATAGAATTTCTTTACATATAATTATTTCATGCTTTAAAAAGTTTTAAATTGTTATTATATTTTCTAAATTCATCTTCTGTGTGGATACCATTTTGTTTCGATTGAAGATATGTACTGGGACGTATCATAACCTCCGACAGTTTAAAAAAAAATTGCCAAATGTTAGCGTCAAAAAAACAAAACAAAAAACAAAAAACTAAACACCGTTAAAAATTTTTTTATTATTATATCGTTTTTAGATACTTTTTAGGCGTCAATTTACCAAATTTCAAGTTATTTGGTTAACAGTCTGTTAATTCTGCATTTAAACGGTTAGATTATACCATTGAATTCAGCAACTAACTAAACGCAAAAGGCTTTGGAAGTGTATAAAATTTGGGTCATAAATTATTACTCACATATCATTGTGTTTTGTAAATTTTAATCAGTTACAACTTATATGAAATATCTTTATTAGTACAAATTAAGATAACTGTTTTGAATAAATCATTGTTATAACCGTTTTATTATTAAATCATTGTTATAACCGTTTTATTATTAAATCCTCTATAGTAATTTTAAAGCATTTTATTTAAGGAAAAAATCGAGGAATATAAATAAAATTTTTTGATTCATCATAAAATAAAATTGACATTATTTGAATGATGATTTAAAAAATTTATCTTCAAAATAAATTTTCAAAAAAGTCTCAGTTTAAACTAGCAAAAATCAAATCTATTAGTAACTAACATTGAAAAATAATTATTCCAAGTATTTGTTACAGATATTATTTGCCCTTATAATGAGATATATAATGTCAGAGAAACAATCTCTTCAGACTTGAAATATTAAACGATAATACCATTATAAATTATTGATACACAGAAAAGATACAATTCCAAGCGTTAGAACAACTGAACTAAGAATTAGGATAATTCATTGATACGCAACTTAGTAAAGTTTAAAATTAATTTACCAAGAAAATTTTTTACTTGATTTTTCCCTCCAAAATGTATAAACATCATATTTAAAATGAAAAAAAAATAGTTTTAATATAACGCAAATCCACTTTGCAAAAAAAATCTCATATAATTTTCAGAAAATAATCTTATTTACTCATTTAGAAAATGAATAAATAAGATTTAAATGAAATATATTTTAAATTTATAATAAGCATGTTTCCTTCATTTTACTTCTAAATTATGAAAGTTTAATAACTAAGCGGATTGAAAATTAAAATATGCTTTAATCATTCTCCAAATTGTATCGAATTATATTACATTTATATTTAAATTATGGCGCTATATTTGAAAAACCTACGTACATGGTCTGAACAAATACTCCTTATTTCTGAAATATTTAATAGTTATTCAAGTCATAAATAATAGTTTTCTAAATTGACAAGTGGTTACAAAAAACCATTGTATTTTTTTTGTAGGTTGTAGTACTACTCCTAATATTTGTACGTTCCAATTATATTTATTAATATTACTGAGCAGAACAAATTCTGTAAATTTAAAATTTGTTTAATTAGATTATAGATTTTTATTGAATTCATGAATGATAGCATTTTTTTAAATAAAAATACTACGTATGTGAAATAATAATGATTGATTTTAATTTCTGTAAACTATAAATTAATACCAAGAAAAATTAATTGATTAATTATATGAAAGTAATTTTTTAAAGGATCTAATTGACAAACATAACAATTTCTGACTTTATAAGTCGTATACCTTTTTTTCGCGATCCTATAAATTTATATACTATTAAATAATCTATAAAAATTTTAAAGATTCATTTGCGCACGAGTAATTGTGTCCGTAAATATTTTCTGCAAAAATATAAGCCAAAAAGTAAATAAAATAAATCTATCAATGTTATAACCTACAAAATTCTGTCCAGAATTCCTTCTATTTATTAAAACAATGCATTTGAATAGTAACATATAAGTTTTCAATTTATTAATACCTTTAAAATTTAAACAACACATGTTATACAATTTTTTAAATTATTGTCTACATTATTAAATTTTATAAATTTATTGTATTTAATAATTTTAATTATATAATTATCATTATATAATTGAAAAGAGTTAAAGCATATAATAGTTTCAATTCTTATCCTTTCACTCTGTTCAATTGAAAAGGTTTATTTATAGAAAAATGTTTCTAACATGTAACTAAAAAAAATGAAAGTACTGAAACGCGCAACTAAGAATTAGGTTCATTTGTCAAAAAGTTCTAAGAAAACTATTTTTTTTTCAAAAATGACATTTACGTGACATATCTCTGCCCTTCGTTTAAAAAAGAAACATTTTAGTTTTAAATAAAATATTTTTAAGTAAATAAGTTAAATAAATTTTATTACATCAGTTGAATATATGGATATAAGTTAACTAGGTTTTCTTGTAAAAATGTTTAGATAAATATCTCTTATAATTTACATAAAATTATCATCAAACACAATTTTTATATACCTGTAGCCGAAGATTTTTTCATATACGCTTTAAAGGTTGCATAAAAAAATTTTCATATTTCTTTATTTTTATTTCTATAATATAGATTTTAGTAAACATTTCTTTCTACAAACAGAAACTAATTCTAAAAAGATTGTTATAAAAAATAGTGGAAATAAAAATTGTAAGAATTTGTAAGTATATAAAGAACCTAAAAACTGGATTAAATTTTTTCAATCATCTGAAACTTTATTAAAAAAAAACTATTAATTGGATTAATATATATTTAAAATGTATATGGAAATGTCTATAAATTAAGAAATTTAATATATATATATATATATATATATATTATTGTTTCTGATTTTTGAGCAAATTGAAATTTTTTTTTTCAAAATGGGAAAGCTTTAAAAAACTATTTTTTCATGATTTATTAATTTATTAAAGATATAATTTAACAGGAAATCAATTTTAGTTACACAATTCTAATCTACTCATATAAACTTAAATAATGATCTTCATAAATTTTAAATGTATGTATTTTAACTTGAGTTATGGAGGTAACTCAAAAAGCCCCTCTCAGACAACAATTTCGCTAATAGATATTGTTTAGAGAATTTAAATCATCATTAAATACATAATTGCATGATTATTAACATACTATTATTATTTTCAAGATTGTAAGTTTTTTTTAACTCGGATAATGCATTTCAAATAAAGCCATATTATTTATGTAATCATTGTGTCTTTGCTGAACACGTTTTGTAAACTTATATTTAATATTTTGTCTCACAAAAGATTTATCAGATTTTACAGAGATTTTTCTGCACTTAAACATATGTTTGCAAACCCCAAGATATCTACATTTTAACTTCATCTGTGTTAAATAATTTAAAGTTATAAGCTAAAAGAGGTAATTTCGAAACAATGTTTTAGAAACCTACATCTCTATATTTTCCTGTTTTTGAAAAAAATATAGTGTAGAAACAGTATAATGCAAAGTCAAAAATACCAGTTAAATAATTAAAATTTTATTCCATTTTATGTGTAATAATAAAGGAAATTTTTGTAACATATATTCATCAGAAAGTCTGTAGAATTTTTAGTGTTGAAATTGCATTCATTTAATTTACAACATTTGGAAATAATGTAAATACTATTCAATTTTTCTTATTAAAAAAGCATTTTATCAATTAATTAACATTCACAATTTGTTTACTTCGTCTATTTTAATTCAATATTAATAAAATTCTGAGTGCTATAAACGATTTCATTTACATATCAAATGAACTTTAACATTCAGTTTATTTTTCAACGAAATGGATGATATTTTCAGAAATATTTTATTATTATAAAAGGAATAGAACTATTTTTGTTACGGGATTAAATGGAACAAAACAAAATGGAGCATTACCTGCCGTTTAACTTTCGCCAAAACATTATTGTTCCGTAACATTTTATTTTCGGTGAACAACATCGAAAATTCCATCTAAATTGAGAGTTTCCATTCCATTTCTATTCTCTATTTTTCTTTTATTCTATTCAATTCTTTTTGTGTCTTCTATTGATCCTCATCCCCAGAAACCTCTATTATAACAGAAATCTACCAATTTAAATAAGATCTTTTATTCAAGCTGTATCATATTGTACAAATAATACGTAGAACGATTCAAAAGTCCGAAACATTTTGAATAAGAAACATCTGGCATTATCTAAAGATGAGAACGGTTTTATTCTTTTCTACGAAATCCAAAAGAAAATCTCTCTTTAAATTAAAAATGTGAATTCTATTGTTACACGTTTTAACTTCATAATCGAAATAAAACGCAATGCTTTATCACAATATATTTTACATTCTTCTTAACACTAAAATATCCAAATGTTCTTTAGTAAACATCGAGAAATTCGGAAAATTTATAAATAATTTATATGTTTTAGGATACAATAAGTTTTTTAATTATATTATCTCATTTATGTCTATATATTATGTTAAAAGTTTTCTACACTTCGAAAACTAATAACTGTGAAAAAATACATTAATACAAGTATAAATTTTACTAAATTCGGAAAATTTATAAATAATTTATATGTTTTAGGATACAATAAGTTTTTTAATTATATTATCTCATTTATGTCTATATATTATGTTAAAAGTTTTCTACACTTCGAAAACTAATAACTGTGAAAAAATACATTAATACAAGTAGAAATTTTACTCTGTAAGCAATATGTAAAATTTGATTTCAAGAATTTCAAATTTAATAAAATATTGTTATAAAACAGCTTCTACTTTTTAATACTTATTTCTAAATGCGCATTATTCATTAATGCTATAGTACTAACTGTACACAAAATTCATCAAGGGAAGTTTATGGATGTTGTTGCAGCAACCAATAAAAATTGTTTAAACGTTAGGACGTAGGAAGAGCATCTAATGCGTTACTTTAATTGGCTGATTTCCTTAAAAAAATCAGCCAATCAAAAAAAAGTAATTGGCGTTTAACTGTTTTTTACCCTGTTATTGAACAGAAAAATCACACAGTCTTTAAGGCTTCACTGGATACCCAAAATCGTAAAAATCACACAAAAAATCGATTTTCAAATTTTTGACCATTTTATATTAATTAAATGACAGCATATAATTATAAAAAATCATAAAAAGCATATTAATAAAACATAAAAAGCATATTAATAAATCATAAAAGGCATATTAATAAATCATAAAAAGCATATTAATAAATCATAAAAGGCATATTAATAAATCATAAAAAGCATATTAATTATTAAAATCATAAGAATTAATAAAACATGTGACAATATTGTTAGTTTGCTTTTTTATTACAAAAACTTGTTTTTTTTTTTTTTGTAATTTGTAATTTAAATAGTTCCATGCGCTATAATTTTGATGACTATTCCATGAAAGTTTTGACCACTTGAAAAGCGTGTAGAGAAAAATATTCAAAATGTGTCACAACATATTTTGTAGTCATTTCAATGTTCCAAAACGTTCATAAAGGGACGATTTTCAATTTTTTTTCGTTCTTTTTTTTCCGAAACTTGCTTTTTCTACTCTGTATGAAAATTAGTATAAAAAATGTGTAAATGTTTTCCCTACAATATACTGAGAAATATAAATAGAGTTGAAATTAACAAATAATTTTCGAATTTAAGGAAAACTTTAGCACAAGGAGCTTATTTAAACTTCAAAATATATCGACAACATGTTATAATATTAATTTTGCATCAATTATTTTAATGTTCTCTATCTAAATATAAACAATCTCTGCAAGTTACAGCAATGTAACATTTTTTAAAAAAAAACTTATTAAGAGTCCACTGTAGCCTTAAAATACATAGAATATCTTTGGTTGTCGTCAGCATGAAATTATTAAGAGAAACAAAGGTAGTTTCCCTTATTTAAAAAGTATTTATTGATAAGATTTATTTATCATTGATTAATATTCAAATTTTAAGGTAAAAAGAAAAGGTGATGTTGTTTTTTATAATATTATTAAATAGTCACATAATATTCCAGTATTATGCAACATTATGAGATAAAGATACTTTGTCATTGTTTCAAAATTATAATTTGTGAATAAGTTTTTCCAGTGCGCAGCTTAAATAAACACATTTTCGTATTGAAATAATTTTATATCTATAATTATCAATTCTACATGTTAATCGATAGGGATTACTATCGCATAACCTATTAGAATGAATCCGCTTCTCTACACATCCCGCCGTTAAAATAGGTTTAATATAAGGAGATAATGTTTCCATAGCAACAATGCGTTCTGATCTTTCCAAAGGAATAAGGATTATCTAACATAACATATATAGATACAGCATTGATACATTTTAAATGTTGGATACATTTTTCTTGTGATAATAGCTCAAGATAATAGCGTAAGAGTTCAATCATTCAATAGGCATGATTTTACAACGCCAGAATATATCAATTAAAGGAAAATTCTTTTTTATTATAAATACACTATAAACATAGTTTTTATTATAATCTTATAGATGAGGCTGTATTGTTAGCAGGTTAATTTGATGCATTTTTTATGTTTTTAAAAGAATAAAAACGCACAGAATCGCCAATTATTGATTTATATATGTTTTATCTTAATGAAGTATGTTAAACATGCACAACAACTATATATTTCATTATTTCAAGTTATACCACATATATAATTATATTAAGTTCTTAACTTTCAAATAAAAATTTATTTTGATATTATTTACGTAAAGTTTTTAAAATTTCCAAACTTAATTAAGAGGGTTTTTTTTAATAACTTAATTTAGAGTCGTGGTAGCTCAGAGAAAAAAGCGTTAGATTCTCACTGAGGTAGCCCGGGTTCGAATCGCAGCAATAACTGGTTGGTTCTAATTCCGAATCCCAGCCCGCACCGACCACTATAATGACTTAAAATATCCTCAGTGGTAGGAAGATCATGGGTTAGAGTCCCATTCCCGGCAGGCTATCCGTGGGAGGCTTTCCTCTCGATGTAACACAAATGCGGATTAGTTCCAACAAAAAAGTCCTCCACGAAGGCGAATGTTTCACAATACTTGATCCAGAAGTTCCCTCGTCTTACGAATCGGGATCAAAATTACAAGAATAAGGAGTTGAACATTGACAATCATAACCTGAAACTTGGGTCAGCTGTTCAACAAAGGTTATAAAATAAAATAAAATTACTTGATATATATTTTTGGGTCCTATTTCCAGAACTTTCATGGATCAACTTTGGCCCAAGCTTTTAAAAAAATTTTTTTTTTTTTAATGCTAGATTAGTGTAGAAAATTGATTCCTTTTATCTCAATAAGTAGAAGAAACTTACTAAAACAAATTTTTATAATGCAGGGAATCTATACACTCTAAAAAAAGGTACCTTTGATTTCAGAGAGAAAAATGAAGCATTTTTACCTAGGACCTTAAGAGGCACACCGTAACACTACAATTTAAGGATACAATGTGATCACAATCTTGTGTCACTTATTTAAAACTAAATAATACAAAAATACAAAATATATGTCCCCTTTATTTTATTTTATAACCGTCGTTGAACAGCCGACCCAATTTCATGGGTTTACGACTACTAATGTTCAACTCCGTAGCCTTGTAATTTTGAACCAATCCAGAAGACAAGGAAACTCCTGGATCAGTACCCCCAGAGGTATTGATTTGTTATGGGAACATGGAGGACTTTGAGACTTGACAGATTTAACGTGCATCAGTCACCATTTACTACACGGGGAGTCTTCGGCCGGCGAGGATCGAACCCACGACCTCTTGGACATGGGCCCAGCGCCCTTCCGACCAGACTATCCCGGCCTCAAGTCCCCTTTATTAATATGTATCTGTGTACCGTTTAATGATGCAAGTATTTAAGTAGTACGGTGTATTCATATTTATTATAACAAAATAATATTTTGTGCCATTTTCATATTCCATTACTAAATATGGACAGAACTAAACATGAACAGTTACAAAAAAGAATAAATTCACAAAAGATAAATAGTATATATATATATATATATATATATATATATATATATATATTATTTAATTTGGATGAATATAATAAAGGATCTGCCGACAGGCCAGTATAGGGGTTAAGGAAATGCCCTTGCATCAAAAAGGTTCTGGATTTAAATCCCGGGCAAGGCATGGATATTCTTTCTTTCTTTGAACTATCTGTCCTTACTGTGGGAGCAACGTTGGCCCACCTAATAGGGTGCCCCTGAAAGAGTGGCCAACAAATCTGCCCTTAGATGCCTGTATGATCCCCAGGCAGAAGGTGAGCTTTGGAGTAAAAAAATAATATAGGATATATGATGAAATACAAGTAACGTAATCTTAATATTGGCCATTAAGTGCTTTATAAATGTACAGGGAGTAAGAAAAAAAAAGACCATTGTAAAAAACTTTTGATCTAATGATAAGATCTGAATGTTCTAGGACTACATGTTAATAGTTCGAAGGGGCAACCTCGAATACGCTAATTATTGAGTACAGCTGATATTTTAAGTTAAGAAATCAGTCACAAAAGTGTACTTTCTCTGAATAAAATTTTTTTTGATAGATTCGGATTTCTGACCCCCACCTTCCAAAATAAAGGGGGTAGCCACAATTTGGGAAATGTTTTCAATCTAGTTTAATCAGGAGAGAGGTGCAAAGTTTGAACCCCTTAATGCTAGTTTTAGTTTTTGCGTATTTCGCCATATCTCGAGAACTTTTTAAACGAATCTAAAACTTTTGCACATATTTATAAAGTTAATTTATCCAAGGAAAAATTTCAGTGCATTTTTATTATTTTATTTAATAGTAGTCAAAAAACATTTTAATTGCAAGATACACAATTTTTTACTTTGTTTTAGAGTATCTCATTTTGCAGGGCAAAATACAATATTTGAGCAAAATCGACTGAATATTTCCGAGAATTCAAGTTCAATATAGACTTATTTTTAAATTTTAATTACTCGGGAACGATTCGACTGATTATTCTCACATTTTGTATTTTGCCATATAAAATTAAATATTTTAAAATGATGTAAAAATTTTATACCTTACAATTCAAAATCTTTTTGACATTCACTAAGTAAAGTTATGAAGAATAATACACATTTAGTGAAATTTATTTATTGCGTTAAATTGTTTTTGGATAAACGAATTTTACAATTGCATGTAAAATAAATTTTTAATTCGCTTAAATAGTTCTCACGATATGACAATAGTCGCAAAAAGAAAAATTAACATTAAGGGATCCAAACTTTGGATAGTTCTCCTTAACAAACTATAAGGACCATATTTACCAGATTACGGCTACCCCTTATGTTTTGGAGGTCAGAAATCCGAATCTATCAAAAAAAAAAAAAAAAAAAAACGTTTTTTTATGACGACGAAGTGCGTTTTGGTGTCAAACGCAACTCTACGCACTACGTAAGTCTTACATGAAGAAAATAAACGGTACAATGGAGTCTGTACTTTCTTAAGAGTGAATGTTGCTGTTGTAGCTGCATGGGAGATCTCAGTATAACATGTCCCGCAGTGGACTGATCGTTAAGACACGGTTCCCAGCAGATCACCGAAGTCAAGCATCACTGGCTGCGGTCAGTGTGCGGGTGGGTGACCACTTGGATCAGTCTGCGTAGGGACCGAGGGTGTGCGGTATTGGTCCTCGTTAAACTGTTCTACCGTAAAGTGCTCGACTTCACGTGCAGGTCATTGGGCTACCGAAGCAGGGGTGCCATCCCTTCTGCAGAGGATCAAAATTGTGATGGCATGTCTTCGGATCATCCTCAGGGATGTTTCCCAGACAGTCGCCAATAGCCCATTGTGCAGCTCTAGTGCGACGTAAATTAATGTGTACACACGCGCACACGCACACACATATATATATATATATATCATGGCCAAATTATTCGACGCAATGTAGTGTGATTGGGTTTTAATTTAGGAGATTTTTTATATACTTCCTATTTGCATAAATATATAATTTTTCTAACGTATTGCATTAAAATATTAACGAATTGACACACGAGCATAAACAAGTACAAATCGGTTTCAGCAGCGTCAAAACAATAATGCTGTATAATTAAGATTTTACATAGAATCTTAGAGTGCATTGTAATACGGAAAGGGACTGTGTTATGTGTGTGTAATGTTCTAACATTCATAAAAAATATATTCATTCGATAACGTCATCAGTTCAAAATGTTACAAACATAAATATTAATATACCATTTTATTTAACCTTTTTCATATAAACAGTTATTCTATGTCTTATAAATATATAAATTAAAAAAATTCATAATGAAACTTAAATATTTATCCATTGTTATTTTTACACTACTAGTCATTCAAACATGAATATAATTAGAAAATGATCTAAAATCAGATTTAATTTTAAAATCGTAAAAAATACTTATTTAGAAAAAAAAGTTTATGGATCAAATTTATATTAAAGTAGAGGACAATTTAAACAGAATATAGAAGTGCAGAAAAGTTTGAAAAGGGCAGCCAGACATTTTTAATAAACCGTTCATAAAATATGAACGAATGAATCGAAGTTTCAGTCATCTTTGATTAATGAGAATGGAAATTGAATTCAACCCCCGGAAAAAGCAATTTTTTTATTGACATTCTAACAATGGAAAATCGTTATCTGAATTTGTGCCTCCTAAGAATTTTTTTTTTTTTTTTTGATATTATTTTAAAGAATTGTTTTCACTTATAATGCGAAGGAGTTTTAATACAATTGGTCTGAAAGTCGTAATTATTCATTTTCTTTGCTTGTCATAATCATGTATAACTTTTTCTACTCAATTTTATAATCGTATTTTGTACTTTATAATCGTAGCATGTTTAAAGTCAAAATGACTATCCCAAAAATAAGTTTTAAGTAAAATTTCTAATTTTTGTAGAACATTTCTTAACATTTCACAGTAAAATTACCAAATGACAATTTAAAGCTTCAACTGCTTTTCTGATACATTTTTTTCTATTTTATTAAGAGGTTTTTATCCTGATTTTAATACGCATATTTCTAATCGTAAAATCATTTCCGTAGAACACCTAAAAACCATATCAAATTTGTTAAAAAAAATTTTAATTATTTCTTTGCATGATTTCGCTCTTATTGTTTTAAGTAATGCGCACTTAACCAAAGCAAGATAAAATAATATTAACAAGATTATCCCTAATTCAATTAATACTTAATACTGCTATATATACTTTACTGCTTGAATAAATATCATATTAGTCTTTTTCAAAGAATTTTATGATTTTCTTAATTATTAAATTTTTGTGTAAAACGGCGTTGCGATTAAATATTTTTAAATTGTGAAATACTTTTATTTAATATTTTAAAATCCTTTAAATATTTTTCTATTTAAAAGTTAAGCTGCAAACAATAAATGCATATTTTTAGTTATTTCAACCTTTGCAATAGCATTAATACAAATATATTTCACGTTGCCACCCATCCCAAGACTAATAACTACCTCCGCCAACTTTTCGAGTTCACATATTTATTTCCGTCTAACATCAGTTCGAAGAATTCTCTCTATCTCTCTAAGTTAACTGTAACCGTTTACATTAAACATTTGGCCGGAAATATATGCGAGTATAGCTAACTCAGTCCACATCTACAGTAACTGTTAATCATAGTAATGGTGTCCATTCCTTTTAGAAACAATCCTCGGGGGAATGATGTCATCCGTCGGTACGTTTGCATCCGGCGGGATAACTCCCGGTCTTTCATTTACTAAGACTTCTGGATGATCCTAGGAATTATAGTATTTCATTTTGAAGAAGACAGTAAGAGAGGTTTGGTCAGTTATCTGTTCTGGCCACTGCGAAGAAATAAGAGGGAACTCAAATAGCTTTGTAAACAGAGGCCAGAGATCTTTGAGGCTAAAGCATATGTATTAGCGCATACAGTTTATATTTATTAATATATAACAGCGACCAGAATTATATTTCTACTCTTGGCTCCATTTTGGCAATTTATAAATATTCTCATAATTTTTTATTTTACGAAAAAATATAGTTTTTTAAAAAAAAGTTAACTCAGCTGCAGAATATACTTTAACCACTTCCCATACCAATTATTTTGAAAAAAAATGCAAAAAATCAATATTTTTTTATTTTATTTTATTAATAAATACAAGAAACTAACACATAACATAATACCCAAGTTTTAAGTTAAAATTTTAATTTTTTTATGTGTCTATTTTTTATGTGTATCATTTAATTTACTATCAGTTTTACTATCCCGAATTATCTAGGGCAAATGAAAAAAGTTAAATATTAGTCTTTGTATGATAGTTCTTAAAACAAGGGATAACACAAAAGTGATACTTTTCATACGCATGTCAGTGAAGGAACAAGTCATTTTTTTTTTACTCTTATTGCTATGTGAATTCAGCAACCATTAGTATATACAATCGCACAAAACACGTGTGCAGTCCCACAGTCCAACATCGAAACTCACAAATAAAACTTGGTAAACTTCCAATCACAGCAGATTATGTTTTTTGCTTCCGACCGAGAAAAAACGTGAAGAAACAAAATGTACTGACAAATTCTGCTACGTCAGAGTTTTCTCGGGATGATAAATATTTGCAATATATAAGTACCCGAGAAAACTCGGGATAGTCGGGGAAACGGATAATAATGTTCAAAATAATACTTTTTTTTATAGTTCCTGAGAAATTGAATTTTAAAGAAGCCGTATTTTTTAAATTAGATATCTCAGGAAAGATTCACCCGATTTCGATAAAATTTTGAATTTTGCCATACACGTTTCAACAATCCGTAAAATTACATCCTTCAAAATGTTACACCCTACAATTCAAAATATTTTCGACCAGTATTCACTAAAATATTAAAAAATAACAATTATTTACTAAAGTTATATTTTTCATTTAATTATCTTTGGAAAAACTAATTTTATAATTGTGTACAAAATTGTTTTTCAATTTACTAAAAAAGTTATTTAATGCTCTCCAAATATGGTAAAATAAACAAATAATGAAATTAATATTAAAGGGACCTAACTATTGACCGCCCTCCTAACCAAACTATGGGCTCTCTATTTCCCAGATTGCGGCTAACCCCCTATATTTTGAGGGTTAGAAATCCAAATCCGTCGAAGAAAAAAGTATGTTTATTCAAAGAAAATACGTTTTTGTGTCTTATTTCGTAACTTAAAATATCGCCTGCACTAATTAATAAGCATATTTTAGATCACCCACTAAAACCATTACATTAAGTGTAAATCTGATATTTAGATCAAAAGTTATAATTTGTGATCAATTTTAAATTTTAAGCACTGTACATAGAGGCAATTAAAGAGGAGTAACGTCATCCAATAGGTAATTTGAAAACAATCTCACACCACAAATTATTTTCTACTGAATAAATTGCTCAATCATCAATTTTAGTGTTTCAATAAATCAATTTACGTAAAGTGAATAATAACTAAAATTAAAACAAAAAAGTGAAGTACTAAAGTGTAAATTGTTCGAGTAAATTCCTTGATTTTTTGAAAATTTCATGACATCAAGAGAAAATTTCATGACATCAATATTTTCGGCACTAAATGATACTGAATAAAGTTAATATTCATTTTCATGAAGTCTATCTTTTTTTTTCTTTTTTTTGTAATTTTGTAATATAAGATCAATAAAAAATAATGATAATGGGAAAAATAATAAATAAAATAATAAAATTATATTTTTTTATTTAAACTAATTTTTAAATTTTTACATGATTACATGGTAACAATTAATCAAGATTTATTAATTATTCATAGTTTTAATCCGTGCGAATTATTGAACTAGTATTTAATTACATAAATTTGTACTTTGTTGTCGAATCAGCAATTTTTACTAACTTTCTATAGAAGTTGTTTTTCTGAGAGCATTCAAATCGGATTTTTTTTGTCACTCATCTCAAGATAAAATCATTTTATGAAAAAAAAAATAGTTCATTAAGCAAAAAGCACTTTCGTTTTCTTAAAAACTCTAATAAAAAGAGCATATATTTTATACAATTATCTATAGAACACATTTCTTTTAATATCTATATTAAAAATATTATACATTGAAATATACAGTCTCTGGCCATATTATTAGACGCACCATAAGATTCTATGTAAAATTATAATTATCAGGTCATACTATACAGCTGTATTGTTTTTACTCGGAAGAAAGTGGTTTGTATTTGTTTACGCACCTGTATTAATGGGCAAACATTGTAATGCAATACGTTAAAAATAAATACAAATAGGAAGTATATAAAAAAATCTCCAGAATAAAAACCCATTACATGTATGTTTAAATATAAAAGTATTGCATACAAACTAGTGCAAATCATGTCATTATTAAAAAACTAAAGTGCTTCTAATAATTTGGTCTAATTTTTATAATATACTAATGTAATACCTTATATAATAGATAATCTTTATTTATACAATATATCGTCTAATTTAACCAATTGATACACTAACGTAAAAAAGTGCAAACCGGTTTCAGTCACATAAAAAAATAAATCTGCATAGTATTCCCTGATAATTAAGATTTTGCATAGAATTTTATAGTGCGTCTAATAATTTTGTTAGGGACTGCACGTCAGAAAAACATGCAGATAAGTGAAATATGTCAAGAAAGATTATTTTTTACTTCAATCTTTAGCAGAAAAATGAACTAGGCGTTTTATGAATTGTATTTTGAGTCAGAGAAAATGAGAAAAGTAAAAAATACTGGAATCGTACATCATTTCGAATACGCAGAAATACACGAATATATAGTTTTAAATCAAATAATTAATTTTAAGCATTGAATAAAAAATACACATCGAATATAGTTTTTGCCGCATCAAATCAAACTTAGAAACTGATTTTCAATACCATGTTTTTTTTACGATGAAAATGCACGAAAATGTATTGAACTAAAAAGAGAAAAATCACAAAACTCAACATTTTCTTTTATGGAAGAACATATTTGTCAATGGCGTGTTCAAATTTGCTTTTTCTTAAACCATTTTTTTCCGTCTTATGACCAACTCACGTATAAAGTCTTGGTTTTACTATAAAAAGAAGGAAAAAAAGAAGTAGAGGATCTACCTTTTATAAAAAGCTGAAAAATTTCTTTTTGTGCACAAAACAATAGTAACAAAAAGTCAGCAGGCAGACAATTTTCAAAAGGCACTCGAGAAGTGCTGTATTTTTTGCCTCTTGCATACAGCAAAAAGGGAACAAAAAATGTTCTATAAAAACTGGAAAAAAATGAAGACCGAACGATTTGTTGATGTGTTACCTCTTTACTCTGAGTGCAGAAACTCTTTGCTGTTCTATTTTTTTTCCTTCGTCTTTCTTATAGTTTTGAATCACGCGAAATAGAACTTTCATACCAAAAAGGTTATTTTCATACCAAAAAGATTTACTCTAACCTTTTGATTTCTCCTATTGCGTATTGATTTAACGTTTTCAGAGATTTTTCAGGTTAGTACAGACTGATTAGTTTTAGGATTCTATAATACTTGTCAATGAAAAAAAAGGAATCATTTGATTTGAATTAAGTCATAGTTCAGACACATACAGTCTCTGGCCAAATTATTAGACGCACAATTAGATTCTATGTAAAATCTTAACTATCAGGTGGCACAACTTTATTGCTTTTATGTGACTGAAACTGGTTTGCACTTGTTTACGTTCGTGTATCAATGGGTAAAATTAGACGATATATAAAATAAATTTGACGATAGGATAAATTAGACGATATATTATATAAATATAGAACATTTATTAAATCAAGCATTGAATTAGTGTATTATAATATTTAAACATACATGTGATGTGTTTTTATTCAGGAAATTTTTTATATACTTCCGATTTGTATTTATTTTTAACGCATTGCATTACAACGTTAACCATTTGATACAGGAGCGTAAGCAAATGCATCTGAGTAAAAACAATACAGCTGTATAGTATCACCTGAGAATTATAAATTTTACATAGAGTTTTATAGTGCATCTAATAATATGTCCAGGGACTGCAGTTATCGTGTCATTCAATTTCATTTCCTTTTAATTAAATTTTGAATTTAATTAGTCAGCACTCTATTTTTCATTTTTAATCGCCCGTGGTAACCCTGTGTAATATAAAGTAAGCCTAGCGGGGAAACAGAATTAGTTAAAATTAAAAATAATTATTAGTAAGAATTAGAAAAAAAATATTTGTGTACTAGTCATAGGAACTTTTAAAAAATTCTTTATCGTTGATAATTAAATTAACTGTTTCATTTTTTAACTTTGGATATATTGTTTATTTATTTTTTGCCTTGAGTAATTTATATTGCTTCAATTTTATCCATAAGTCAAATGTTTCTTATTTATTTAACGATAGCATTAAGAATCCTGGTTTCGTTGATAACTTCATGTTTTGTCTTTCCACTCTTAAAAACATATGTTACATCACTATACACTCTTAACATTTTTATTCTAAAATTATGGTAAAATAACCGGCAACAGTAAGTCCATCCAATTAACTGTTTTACGGTAAAGAACATTTTACGGTAAAGGAACGGTTTACGGTAAAGAACATTTTTTACCTTTACGATTTTATAACCGTTTTACAACTAGAATAGGAAAGAAATTATGAATATAAAATTGTACGGTTTTTTAATCAATTAAAATTAGAATGGTTTCAGAACCGTGAAAAAGAAGTTTATCTGAACTTTGCCGATCGTAAGCAGCTTTATAGTGCTGCCATCTATCCGTAAATGAAATTTTCGTATTTTAACAGCCCAGGGTCATAAATCGGGGAATGCAGGACATTGGATGCTCTTCATGCTATAAAGGGAACGGAAGAAATATTGTGGTGTCAATGCTGGGACTCGAACCCCCGTTCTGTTGGGCATGAGATCGAGTAATTACCTTGCTTCTATAATACGTTTGTACCCGTCAGCCGAGAATAAAGTGGCTTCATTTGGTAGGTTTCTTTGGTGCGATAAAGTTCTGGTTGTTTAACCGTATTAAGCAAAAGCAGCAAAATAACTGGTTTTCTCACAGTGAACAGTTTTAATATCAATATAGTTAATTGACTCTGTTGTTTGAATGTGATAATATAACAGTTAAATTGTTATTTAACCATTTTTTCAAAGTAATTTCTAATAGTGAGTTATACATTTCGTTAGAGATATCTATTTCCTACAGAATCTGATTAAATAAAGGTAAAATATTTCCTTGTTATAATAGTTTGCACTGCGAAAATATCAATTTTTGAAAATTACAATACATTAAACTAATGGATGTAATATAAATATATAATTTCAAAATTAATTAGAAATGAGATTATAATTATAAATTCGGTTTTAATTAATTGGTAATGAATTGATCAATTATGTTCATACTAGCATTTAGTTATACTCAGGCAACCTTTTTCAACAATTGAATATTGTTGTAAAAAATTTCCTCCATAAATAGTTGTCATGGCACTGTATGATGACTACGACGAAGACTACAAATGACTCAAAACTGTAATTTAAAGTACTATGTATCGACTTTAAACTATTAGTTACAAATTTTAAACAATTTAAAAAGAGCTTGCACAATGCTACTGAAAATGAAATATCTAACCAGGTGCATATTTTCCAGGAAAAAGACGCACAAAAGACCACATAATTTCAATTACCAGTTGTTCGAATCCCAGTCGATACGAATTCCGCAACCGGCTTGCACCGACCACAGTGCTGACGTGAAATATCCTCAGTGGCTAGACGGATCAAGGGTTAGAGT
Organism: Parasteatoda lunata; assembly: GCA_949128135.1. NCBI lineage: Eukaryota > Metazoa > Arthropoda > Arachnida > Araneae > Theridiidae > Parasteatoda > Parasteatoda lunata. Next base: position 11,209,252 of record OX421971.1, on the reverse strand, counting down.
CCCCTTGCCGTCAGGCTAACCGTGGGAGGTTCTCGTGGTCTTCTTCTCCATGTAACGTAAATGTGGGCTAGCTCCATCAAAAAGTCCTCCACGAAGGCAAATTTCTCCCAATACTCGATCCTGGAGTTCCCTTGTCTTCTGGATTGGGTTCAGAATTACAAGGCTACGGAGTTTAACATTAGAAGTCGTAAACCCATAAAATTGGGTCGGCTGATCAACGACGGTTATAAAATAAAATAAAATAATCAATTACCAAGCAAGCTTGTATGTCACAATGCGAAACATTGAAGTAAAATACCCAATACATTTTCTTTATATTTTTTAAATCAAAGCTATGTTCAACATTTAAATTTTCCATTAAAGGGAAAAAAATACCAAAGTTTTATCATTTTTCAAATCAGTAAAGTTCGTATAAATTTCGCAGATACGGAAGAAAAAGACAAATTCATTAAAAACGATACGATCTCAAAATAGAAGAGAAGAAAATAGATCAAATTCAACTCGCTCCTTGATTTGAATTATTCTGATACATCTTCAAATTTCAGTTGTTCTTCTGAAAAGCCTACAGACTTTTTAGAAGAAGAAAATGCTTAGGGAAGGGAGTTTAAAAGAACAGTTTCAGTAATATTTAACATAATATGTTGAAAATTCTAAAACTCAACGTTTCATTTCTCTACAGATTTGTTATCTTTTCTATCCAATGGATTCCCAGACGTTTGTTCAAGCGATTTAGCTTAAGGCTACCATTAATCAACAAATCGATGTTGTAAGTTGACAGAGAGTTTGACAAATTTCTTTGTTTGCTTGCTGTTTTTCAATCGGAAACTATGTTGCTTTTAGTTCAAATAAATTTTGATTTTCATTTTTGATGTGGTTGTATTTTTATGATCGAAACTACTGCTGATGTTGGAACATTCATCGCTTAGAAAAAATATTGAAGCATACAACCATGAAAGAATAATGTAAAAAAAAAATAATAAAAATTTAATTTGTTATAAAATTAGAATTACAAAGTTTATTTTTTTGTAAGAACTACATATTTGGAAAACATTTATTAATCTTTGAAATTATTCATATTGCTCAAGTTTTTGAAACTTGAAATCCATAAAAATATTTATTTAGATCTGAATGAAACGTTTGATTTTTTTTTCTTTACATAACCGAAATGAAGGGGCAAATTTACTGTAAACAATAACATTTTAAGTTTGTCTAAATCATTAAGTCGTGTTTAGAATTTCAATTCATTGGATCTTTATTAATGGCTAGGGCAAATTCTTTAGAACTTGATTATATATTTAATACAGGAATTTTAAAACTGTAGTGCAAAAACATTAATTTGAACTGTTTGTTGATTATCATTTATCTTCGATAAATATACATGATAAACGAATCTTGAAATATTATCTGCTCATAAAACAAATGTTTTTTTTATTATTATTCTTTTATTTAAGTGTAAAAAGCTTAATCGTCGTAAACAAGTCATTTGATTAGGGCCTCTTTATTCATTCTAGGATTCAAGAAAACTACCAAGTTGATACTACTCCTGATTAAAAATACATGTATTTTTAGTAATGAAATTTAAAAACATTTTTTTATGTTTCAATAAATATAAATATATTCAATTAAATTTTTAAAAACATATTCGAATATTTTTAGATAATTATTTCAATGAAGATCAAAAGAGCAAGTTTCCTTGCTTCTATAATCCCAACGCCAAATAATTGATCAAAAATAAAGAATAAAAATTTAATGAAAATGAAATTTGAAAAGGGAAAAAATGTTTCATTGATTTCGAAGAAAAAATAAATAAAAAAAAAAATAAACTACGAGTTCCTTATAATCCCTTTTTCTAGAGGTCCCACTGAAAGAGAATGTTTAAAGGGCAAACGAAAATTGTTCTTTCAAGAGCCCCCCCAAAGTTATAAACATGGTGTTCAATCACTGCCCTTTAGATATTTGTCAAAAATGAAATCATAAAATATATACATTAGATGTCGCAAATTTATAATATTATTATATTTACGAGCAAAAAACTAAAATAAAATTTTAAAACTACGTTTTCGTGTAAAATAAATAGCAGAAAATAACTTTTTGCCAGACTTAAAACAAAAAACTTAGAGCACATTTTTTTCCGTAATCAACTTATATTGAAAGTTCTCATTTCGCCTTTTGGAATTGTTGTGACCAACGATTTTCGTTTTTTGTCTAACAAAAAAAATTCTTCTTTTTAATGTAATTTAAAAACACAGTTTTCTTTGTTTAAATTATTTACTTTCGAGTTAAAATCGATCTTAATGGTCGAGCTCCCTCTAAGAAAATTATATGACTCCCTGAATAAATTTTATACTTCCAGGAACTTAATGCCAATCTTTGAGGTGATCTCAAAAATTTTAGTTAAATACTGCAGACGATATTTTAAGTTACGAATTCAAACGAAAACATGTACTTTCTCTCCATGAGCTTAGATTTTTTTTAGAAGGATTTAGATTTTTATTTCTTAACTTATAAGTGTTTTTATAATTCTCATCGTTAGATTTTGGTAAAACTATTGTATTTTTCTCTTTAAATATAATTAAAAGCCCCCAACACATACTTCCTTGTGTGGGGAGAGATATTGACAATGTCAACCTTCGTCTATGTAAATGTTTCCCAACATAGAATCGAGTTAACATGTCTTATATACTAGTGAATTGGAATTGTATTTTTGTAGCGGTTGACACACTACAGTACTTCCCCACAAGAATTGTAACTGTGATAGAATTCGATGAACGGGATACCACTAGTTGATCATTGCAGCTTTGTGAGAGACCGGGAAAGCTGTATTAAGATCACCATAATTTTTAAGTGCTGATCGTGAGAGCTGTATTAAGTTCACGGTCGTGGTGTCTCCTGTATTGCCTTTAGAAGTCAAGTGTATGTATTGTACGTTGTGTGGGATCGAGACATCGTGAGGAGGACTGTGTCGCTACCACAAGTAGCAAGTCAACTGTTCAATGTGGACCATCCATCCAAGTGGGCGTATTCAAATCGTAGTGGGCGTTTCTGCCAAAGTAGGCGTGTTCACATAGCGTCCGAAGGTCACCAATGTAAAGAGAGTAGATATCAACAATGTCAACCTTCATCCATGAAAAGGTACCCCACCATAGAATCGAGTTAACATGTCTTATATGCTAGTGAATTGGAATTGTATTTTTGTTTCGGTAGACACATTACACCTTGGTTCCTCAGTTTTGCTCTAAGATTTAAAATTTATTTCAGTTTGATTTTAAGTGAGGACTGTGGCTAATGCCCATCCTGCGTATTTATGAATTTGAAAAATAAAATTTTATTCAGTAAAGAACTAATGTAACAATCACATATAAAAAACGTAAGAACAAAAATCCTAATTATACTCGGCTTACTCAAAGTAAAAATCAAACTAAAGTTTAAAAGGAGTGTTAGGATATAACTAACTTCATATACTGTTAGAATTTTCATTCTAAAATTATGATGAAATAGACAGCAGCAGTCCTTCTATCCAATTAACCGTAAAGTTTACGGTAAAGCATACTATTGTACTTTTACGGTTTTGTAACCATTTACAGTTAGTATGCTTTCAAAATCACAAAAAAGAAATTTAAGTGGACATTGGAAATAGTTTATAGTGGTGCCATCTATGCATGAATAAGAATATAGTATTCAAATAGCCAAGGGTCACAAAATAGGGAGAGCAGGATCAGGGAAAAAAACAGTTAAATGACAATTTATTTAAGTGTTATTTAACATATTCAAACATAACAGTCAAATAACCATAAGTAAGATGGTATTCATACTATTAACTGTAAGAAAACCATTTATTAACTGCTTTCTCCTGATCCAGTTAAAAAAAACTAATTTTATCGCACGAACTAGGCCCACCTAGTTCCTTGCAACTGTGTATATTTTAATACCTCTATAGAAAAGTTGAAAAATCTAGAATAGTTAAAACAATATTAAAATTACCGTACTAGATAGTAACGAAATTTATTATAGAAAATATTTCTGGCTAATAAAACCAAAATATGCGATATTTAAATCATTCATATGGATAATTTTTCCGTTCATATGGTAATGATTTACCGGAAGTTAGGGTTTTCAAAATTATTGTTCGTATCACCATACATTTAGTATAATGTACAAAACTGAAAAGTAAATTTAAGCGAATAAAAAGCTTTTATGACATGCTCTAAGCTATTATAAAATTACCACATTTACAATTTTTTTTTTTTTTTTTTACATTTTTTTAAACTATATTCTGTTGCTAATTTGGTGTCTCGAAAACGCAAGAAACACGGTTAATTTAACCATATTCTGGTCAATTTAACCATATTAAGTTTTTCCATACTTATTTCTCAGTGCAGAGAGGGGGGAAAATGCACTCTTTCCGAATTTTATATTTTAAAAAAAAATTTAAAAATACTGTGGGCTTCGTATCACCCGGAGATAAAAATTATTAACTTTATGTGGCAACTCACGATGTTTTGAAGGGGGAAAATGCTTGGAAAAACTACTTTTACTATAAAACAGATTTGGTGCCAACATTTGGGATATTAAATTGCCATCTCAGTAAGAGCATGAGATCAAAAGTTATTTAGGGTGCCGTTTTTTGTTTAGTTCGCTATGTATATTAGTATACTGATTTATCAATGCAACATATCAATGTTTGACTTTTATTACCCATTGGCAAAATGGATCTTGGTTTGGATTTGATTGCATCCACACACTTTTCAACTGTGTTCAAGAGTAATAGTGAACAGTGCATGTACAACAGTGCAATAGTAACAGTGTATTTATATATTAATAATTTAAAATATTTTTATATTCTTTCTATTATGAACGTATAATTACTGACTTGACGGTGATTTCAATATCAATATGAATACTGAAGAAGGAAAAGCATTCTGTGACTTGTTTTTTAACGCACTAACTTGTTGGAACTGAAAAAATATAGATAAAAGTAGTTTACTTAAGATTTGATGATCAATATACACAGATAAATCAACTTTTTTTACAATATATGGTAATAAAACCCACTTTTATTTAAAGTATCTTTTTCATAATATTTTTCGAGACACAAAAATAGTATAAAAAGTGATAATATTTATTAACGCGTTAATATTTATATATTAAAAAATCATCGAAACGCATTTCAGGAAAAACAAGCCTTCCCTCATCAGGCATATACAGGGTGCGTTCTGAAAGTAATGCGCATGATTTTATTGTGACGCGACTATCGATCGCAGTGCACTCAGATTGGTCGAAAAATGTGGTGGGGGATTTGTCCTTCTAAACAAGCCTGGTCTCAGGTCGTTCCGAGCAGCAGAAACGGTAGGACGTGTCTTCGCGCAAAGTCTTTTTTTCCATCGAATCACGGCATGATGGAGTGTTCTCTGGAACAGCGGTAAGTGATAAAGTTTTGTGTGCGGCTTGGGAAGAATGCGACGGAAACTCATCACATGCTTCAGGACGCCTTTAAGGAGGAATGTATTTCGAGAACTCAGTGTGGAAGGTGGCACAAGGCCTCCAAAGTAGGTCAGGTCACCGACGAGCCTCGTTCTGGATGCTCAACAACAGCCCGACCCGATGAAAACGTTCAGAGTGTGCGTGAAGTTTTGAAGTCAGACCGTCAGTTAAGCATTCAGGCAATCGCTAACACCTTGAACTTGTCAAAATGTGTGGTACATAGGATTGTGACAGAGGATTTGCAAATGCAAAAGGTCTGTGCGAAGCTTGTGCCGAAGGTGTTGATGGCGGAACAAAAAGAAGTTTGAGTTTTGCACAGTGAAGAATTGTTGGAATTGATGAGGTGGTGCCCTAGCCTCCCTATATCCCTGACTTGGCACCGTGTGACTTTTTTTTTATTCCCCGACTGAAAAGAGAGCTGAAGGGAAAGCACTGGGAGTCGGTGGAGAACATCCAAGTTCATGTTACAAGGTTCCTGAGAGGCATTCCTGTCGAGGAGTTCCAGGGTGCCTTCCAGGTGTGGCAGAATCATCTCCGCAAGTGTATTGATGCACAAGGGAACTATTTTGAAGAATTTTAACCATTTGTACCCATAGGATAAATAAATCTATTTTCCCCAGAAAATGCGCATTACTTTCAGAACGCACCCTGGATGAATATAAAGAATAAGAAATGCAAGATGTTCATTATATTTTCAGCTGAATGATGGAGAGACGCATTTCCGGTGAAACATGCAGCTTTGGATTTCTGAATCAATGTGTTAAAAATATTTAATAAATATTCATAAATCCTATTAAGAGTGAAAGAATTTAAACAGATTTTCTTTAAAATTATTCGTCAACATTGCATGCGTTGCTATGGCAACCGATGTTGTTTTTATTTTCACTAGCAGATATTTTTAATGTATTTACATAATAACAATTAAAAGTATTTTTATATTCTTTTTATTATTTACGTATAATTATTAGCTTGTCGCTGATTTCAATATAAATGCTGAAGAAAGAAAAGTATTTTGTGACGTCTTGAAACACGTACGTAGGCAGGATTTGAAAAACAATCCGACGACAAACATCAATGGAGACACGTTTTTGAAACCCATGATTTGAAATGCTGTGGCGTTTAATGGAGTCGATTCAGAAAGAAAAAGCATTTGACCAATGGGTAACCAGTGATAGTAATAAAGCGATCGCACCTTTTTTGTTGATTTTTTTATAAGCTTAAAATTCTTATGCATTAATACCAAATTTTTAATATTTTAGATTTACATACGTGGTTTATGTACACGAACTTTCTTTTACTTCACTACGCTGTTTCAAAATTTTGCAGCGACTAGGCGATTTTCTCGCTACAAATATTTCTTTGAAAAAGATGTCGATCTCAGCACAGGTATATGGAAATTTTAGAATTCGAAATATCGAATTTTTCACACGAGCGTTCTTTTTCCTATCTGTGACTTCACTTTTCCTTTATTTTCTCCACTTTCAAATTCGCCAAGACTCTTGCGTTGCCGGGGGTGAATTTAAACTTCAGATTTTCTTCCAAAAATGTAAACATCTAATTGAATGCATTCAACTATTCAACACAGTTGTTTCAACATTCGCGAATTCTTGCTTTTAACATTTATATTTATTTCACTCAAAAAGAAAAATTGCCTTTCTCTCAAAGAAAACTTTTAAAGAATTTTGAAATTTCGTGCATAAGTTGAAATTTATAATAACGACCCTATGTTTCTTTCAGTGTTTATATTAAAATTGTGGAATATATTTTAATAAGCATTAAAAGCAATTTTTTGAATTCGACTATAGCAGCTATATTTTAAAATATTGAATAGCAGCTATACTTTAAAATATTGAAACATTCTGTTACAAAAATTTTGGCAATTCATTGTGCGCATATATTTTATGCATTAATGGCTTTTGCAATATAAATAATCTAAACTGCATTTCACATTAATAAAATAAGTACTTTAATTGTGGTATTTGCAATTCTTTGTATACACATTTTTAGAAGTAAACTTTATTTTAAAACGTCGTTGAACAGCCAGCCTAGCTTAGAGTTTACGACTACCGATGTTCAAATCCCTAGCGTTGTAATTTTGAACCCAATCCAGAAGACAAGGGAACTGCTGAATCGAGTAATGAGAGAAATTTGCCTCCGTGGAAGATTTCTTGAGGAAACTAACCCGCAATTGCGTTACATGTGGAGAAAAATCACGAAAACCTACCATGATCAGCCTGATGGCAAGGGGACTAATCCATGATCCGTTTTAAGAAGATTAAAAAAAAACTCAATCTTAATATATTAAAACAGCTTCAGGAACGCAAATTTAGGTTTCCAATTTTTTAAAAGAAAATAAAGATGAATTTTAATGATTAATTAGCTTTCAATATTAATACTCAATTTAATGCAAATAAAAAATGAATTTAAATATGAAATAATTCAAATCCCAATTAAAATAACATAATTCGCTTTAAAATCAATTACCAGATGTTTGAAAGTAAAAGTTCCTTCAAGAAGTTCCTTCATTTTCAGTAAGAAATTTTGTTAAAGGAAAACATCAATTGTGTAGAACTTACCTGAAAAGTAAAATATTAAAAATTAATAATTTCATTTGATTAAAGAAACTTTAGCTGATTTAATTTGAAAGAATAGCAACCATTCAGCAATGATTTTATAACCGTCGTTGAACAGTGGACCCGATTTTTTAGGTTTGAGGCTGTTAATGATCAACTCCGTAGCCTTATAATTTTGAGGTTGATGTGGGACTTTTTTGATAGAACTAAACCACATTTGTTTTAGAATGAGAGGAAAACCACCAAAACGTCTCGGCAAAGGGAATCCATCTATCACTGACGATATATTACGTCATCACTGTGATCGTTGCAAGCCGGATGAGGAATTCCCATCTACTTACCATCGCTAGGGATCAAACGCGGTTCACCACATTGGAAGGTGAGCACTCTATCCCCTAAGCCTTCACGACTCAAATAAGCGTTATTGGACTAAGTAAAGCACTTGGGTGCTTTGAAGAAAAGTAAAATATAATTTTTTTAATGAGCTCCAACTCCTGCATGGTCAGCTCATCAACATGGTTGTTAATTGTTTTTTAAATTTTAATATAAATGCAAGATTTTAATCTAGCAACAACTAATATTTCTTCCGTTGTCGTTTTGTTTTATCTTATTTCCTTCAACTTTGACTCAGATGAGAGTAGTTATAAAGATATCGAGAGAGATAAATTTTCCAGCAAAAATAATAAATAGACATTATTTAAAAGAAAATCTTAAGCAAGTCACGATAAAGAGCATTTAAATTTCAATAACGTTGAAGAGAATTTCATAACAATTTCGGTTAGGCACATAGATGAAAAATTGCCCACTCAGCACGTCCAATTTTAACTCGGTTTTATCATTTCAGTGGGCTGCGAAGTATCCCGCATGGTCTTTTTTTACTACAAATTTAACAGCTAATAATTCCGGAACTAATTATAATGTGTTATATTTTTATTCCATCATGTTTCTTGCACATTCTTCTTCACTTAACAGTAATTCCAAGCTTCTAAACCCTATAAGTTTTGCGCAGCAAAATATAATGTAACCTCAAACACTTAAAACAATTAAGTGAGAAAAAAACTACTTAATATTGTAGCAAATTTCTTAGCTCTTAATTTCTTAAATGGAAATGGCTTTTTCAGTTTTTAAAATATCTTATGAAACGACAAAGTCAGGTTTTGCGCAAAGGGAAGAAAAAAAGAAAACGAAAAAAAAAAAAAAAAAAAAAAGAATGCAACAAAATTGAATACTGAAATTAGTGGTAGCGGCTTTTCCGTCATAGAGTTTGCAAATACAAATGTATAAAGTTGAAGTACAGAATATATTGATTAGTAAATTTAATAAATAAAACTTGTTCTACGCGTAATGTAGACAATTTTCCGACCATTACCTTAAAAAAATAATTTCTTAGATATTTATGAACAGCCAGATCACCAATTAAACTATTACTACTCTCACTTGTAAAATATGAAATTTATTTGAAACTTACATAAGATTCTGAAGTATATGGCCAACGATAAAATCTTAACTAAATATCAGTAATCGATTAAATATAGGAATCAGTCATTGCAAATGAAATACAATACAAATGCTATCTAATACTAATGATTTATCAATCGTAATTATCAAAATTTTTTTCAAAACTACATTTTTATGGATCATTCATAAGATTAAATATGCAATTAATCCAATAAAACTGACATATAAAACCACAAAATTTTTTACAAAAAAAATATCGTTTATGTACGGAAATCTATTAACAAGGAATGACAACGTAATCTTCATTCATGGTTGGTACTCATACTGTCAGCATGAATATGAATATATATATATATATATATATATTTCTACGTAAAATCGAAATTATCGGGTGATACTGCACAACTTTAGTGTTTTAACACTACTGAAACCGGTTTGTATTGGTTAACGGTCGTGTATAAATAGATGAAATTAGACGATATATAATATAAATTCGAAAATTGGATAATTAAGACGATATGTAATATAAAAATAGAATATTTATTATATCAGTTATTATATTATAATAATTAGACCAAATTATTAGATATAGTGTAGTGTTTATTTATTTATTGCATGTTTTGCACAAGTTTCTATGCAATATTCTTATATTTAAACATAAATGTAATGGGGTTTTACAGAAGCAATTTTTATATACTTCTCATTTGGATTTATTTTTAACGTATTGCATTACTGTGTTAACCAATTAATACATGAACTTAAACAAGTGTAAACTGGTTGCAGTCGCATAAAAACAGAAAAATTGTAGAGTATCACCTGATAATAAGATTTTACATAGAATCTTACAGTGCGTCTAATAATTTTTCCAGGGACTGTATGCATGTATATTAAAATAATAAGGATATTTTTATATACTATCAAGATTATTAGTTGAACTAAAAATCTACTCATTGGAGAACCGAAGACACGCTTTCATTCATTCTTACAAGATCATAAATAATGACCATTCGAAGCTCTACCCGGTACGAAGAATCAGATCATAGTGAACAGTATTTTTCCTCAAGTTCGAACATTCTTTTTTCTGGAATGTTACGTCATTATAATGATATAGAATGAAAAAAAATCAAAATGGTGGTTAACCTCTCTCAGATAATCTTTATATCATTCAATAGACAAGAGCGTTGATAACTAGCAAGGTCCAAGAGGAATAGGAAATGAAACGAAAAAAATATAACAAAAGAATTGAGGGAGAGTTACAAAAGAAAAGAACTTTTTCCCCAATTAGCAGATCCCCTTCGTCAATACCTTAATTAGTAGGAGACAAACTAATTGTTAAACAGGAATTTTTTATGATCGCATGACTGGCGTAGTACGCAACAGGTGTCCTTTTTGTACCTCCAAACAATACTTTCTGAACAGCTTAAAAAAAGAATATTAATGAATCGGCTTGTTGTATTTATGTGGGGAAAGGCCATTTCAAGAAAACATGTTATATGAATATATTCAAAATAGTATTGGTAAGAAAGGTTTCTGCATAGTTAATACCAATTGATTTCAGTTTAAAAGACTATTGCATTGATAAGAAATTTTATCATTTGCTTAATACTAATTCAATTTAATGATTTCAACTTAAAGAACTAATGTAATAAATTTTTTTAAATACTTAATAATAAGTGATTTCTATATAATTTATTGAAGTAGAATTAATAAGAAAAATTTTGCGTGATTAGAAATTATTACTATTCAAATTCAGTGTTAATAACTATTGTATCATTGATAATGAAAGCTTCAAATTTTACACTCTTGAAATTTTCAGTTAATATTTTAGCATTATACAACTAGAATATATATTTTATCTATATATTTACTTTACTTTATTATTTATTATATCTATTTGTATTTACTTTTAGTTATATAATGATAATGTTATTATATATATATATATTCTAATTAGTTATTAGCTAATAACTACTTCGCCGCGCGCACACACAAATATATATATATATATATATATATAATCTTATTTCATCTATTTGCATAGCCTTAAAAAATGAACTTTCATCGCATTTTACATTTGTTTTCTCTTTACTTTATCTAAAAATAGTTTAAAATTTAATAAAAATGACATAATGGAAATGACATAAAGAAATGACATAAAGAAATGACAAAGATTTAAATTTATAATTCTTAACTACTTGTATCTGTGAATAACTATTTTATCTGTAAACTAAGCAAAATATAAATCAATTTTAAAAATAAAATTACAATTAAAACATCCTTTAAAAAGTTTTTTCTAGTAATTAAAATTTATAGTTTAATAAAGATATAATTATATTTTGGAAAATAGAACTTGTTTGAAGTTTAATTGACGTTAAAAGAAAAATAAAAAAAAGTACACTTTATTTAGCCGTTTATATTAACCAGCATAAATACTGAATTGAACTTTTAAAAAAAAGTAATGTTTTTTTGATGAATGCGGTTTAAGTTGAATAATAGCCCAGCAGCATTTTTCTCCATACTTTCAAAATTTTTTTAATACGTTTTCAGGTCATAAAGAATGAGAAAAACTGATTTAAATGTGATTTGCTTGCGGCGAAAGTAAGGAAAGAGACTCATTTAGATGGTTTAGTTTTTTTTTCAGTTCTTTTATTTTGTAGTTTATGTTCAACAAATGTCTTGTTTGGAAAACCTTTGAAAGAGATTTTTTTTTTTTTTTTTGGAACAAATGTAGTAAATGGTGGTGACTTCAGAGAAGGAGGAAGAAAAAATATCTACGCAACGGAGCGAATAAATTTTTTTTTTTTGTGCTGATACTGTTATACCGTAGTACGAAAGAATAAAAACGGTAAATATTCAAAGAGGGTTGGCCGTTTCGCCGTTCGAAACAATTGTAGTTTATGCTTAGTTGACCACAGATATCTGCAACATGTAACATGAAATATATTCGAGTTCACTCATGTTTTATGGATATTTAATAGAACATCGTGGATTACGATTTTCATCCTATCGTTTGCCGGTGGAATGTTTTCCACGAGGACGATTTATTTTTAAAGCAATAATCATCACTCATCTTTATTATGCAGATTTTAAAAAAAAATAAATTAAAGGGGAAATATATATGTATATATAAAATATTATATATATAGCATTAAGTGATTTTAACTAACATTAATTATAATGAATTTCTTTGCCTTCAATAAATATTTCTTCGTATTATCTTTGTATTAGAATAAAATTAAATTGGAATAAGTTTTTGGTTGAGCGTTTGTGGATTCTATATAGAATGAAATTTGTAACTGGAAAATTATTTTTCTTTAAATATTTACAACTGTGGCAATTTTTTATTGTCATGCTGAAGTATTATATGCTGAAATATGCATAACATATTTCTTAACATTTAAAAACAAAATTATTATGTTATTTAATCCCTTTTCAATAAATAAAAATATAATCTGTACTTTTTTCTATTCCACAAACTCTAATTGAGTACAGAATAAAATCTATTTTTAGAGATTCCATCTACTACATCTGCCTAACACATTAGCATAGAATTTGAAAACCGTTTTATGGTTGCTGATGTTTTGATTTCATTAAAATTCTCTATTATTTCCGGCAACACTTTCAAATGCATAAGGTTAAGAAAAAAAATCCTTGGCATTAAATTTAATCAATGAATAACAAATACGTGGATTCCTTAAGTTTCCTTGGTGAAAACTATGTTAAAGTACACAAGAGATTCGCATTTTTGATTTCTTGGTAGACGAAAGTGTCCCGTGGGTCTTGGCCCGCTCAGCAGTTCTAACCATATTTATTTGTTTACAAATCAGTTTTTTTTTTCATAAATTATTCTAATACATAAATAATATTTAAATATTAAATTGTTACGTAAGCTGATATCAATTTCTGAAAAGACTTAATACGTAGTTTTAAACTCTAAAAAACGATTTCAAAAAAATTTAATTGCCACATTAATACACAATGTCAGCGATCTTTTTAATATCGTGTATACTTAATGCAGATACCCAAATAACGTGTATTAATAATTCTTGGTATGCGCCTTGTATTTATTTGATACTGTAATGATTTTTTAGGTTAGTTTACATATATTTATCTAAAGTATAAGAGAGAAGGATGGAGGGTACCTTTTTTTAAAAAAATGCCAAAAAATATAGAATAGTAATTTTTAACTCATGAAGTAGTTTATCACAATAATTTGAACGATTACTTTCATTTTGGTTTACGTTTGGAGTAAAAAAGTGGTTTGGTAATTTCATATTATTTGTTTTAAAAAAACTCTGTTTTCGTCTAAATTAGTCCCACAATCATGAGAACAAACTATGGGGTACAGTGTACAAACTTGATAACTTATTAAATAGTAATTTATGACAACTCACAAGAGTACATCCTAAGCCAAAAGGAAATCAGTTTCAATGTAAGCCTTATTGGAGAATAAATATTAACAGAGTGTGTAGCCAAATTATTTAATAAAAGTAAGCTCCTTTATAAGCACTCGAAAAATATTTTTAAGCACTTCAAAAAATATCATAATTAAGCAGGGTTGGAAAGTTTTTGATAACTAAAGGTTTTATCTTGTTTTAACAGTCATGTAAAAAAAAACTATGGCATTGTTTCTGACAATTGTCAAAAATTATGAAATTTTGAATCGTGTAAAACGAATGGCGTTTTCATACGTTACGGACTGACAATAAACCGAAATAGATTGGGGTTGAATTAATAGGGAAAACGTTGAATAGAACAATGTGAAATGTGTCTTTTTCCATAATTCGTAGCAAAAACCAACATGGCAAAGGAAAAATCTCATTTTTAAAAAGGGAAAATTTAGCACTTTTTAAAAACACCTAATGAAAAAGGCACCTTTAAGGGCTGTTAAAAAACGAAAATCGAAAATAAGCACCTTTAAGCACTGATGAAAAACGCTACGCACCCTGATTGGCATAGTTTAATTAAAATCCACAGCAATATGCAATTACAAAAAATAATTGATAGTGTAAATTCTCTAATTTTGATTAAAATGATAATTTTTTATTCAAATATTCTAGTTTTAACTATTCAAAGTATGAAACGATAAAAGACAATATATTCGTGCAGTATATGGTAAAATATCTGTGTCCATAAGTTCATATGTCACTTTTCTTACAAGTTACGAGATGGTTAAACTCAAAATAGGGACTATTTAAACTGTTTTTTTCTCAGAAACTTTGCCTATAAATTTGTAATAAATCTCAAAACTGCCAAAGAAAATATTGCATTGCGCAAAGAAATATCCTTTTTGAATTGAGACTGGCTTTTGTTTTGGGGATATTTTATTCCAAAAAATGTCTAAAGAAGGAATATTTCCTCCTGTTATGCGTAGGCTATTTTCCCTAAAGCTGCAAAACAAATGTCGAGGATGCGCTTTTTGTTCTGAAAAAATCCCCTATTTTTTTTTTTTTTTTCTTTTTATTTTTTTTTTTTACTCTGATAACCATAAAAGTTGGACTTGCAAACATTCTGCAGTTCCGTGCTTGTGAAAATGTCTGCACTTACTGAAAATAGAACAAGCTCGTTTGAAAAAAAAACCATCTTGCAATTCGTGATGTTTTAAAAGTCTCTGCCAATAGAATAAATATATGGTGAAAATAAACATAAGTAATAAACTAGTCCTTCAACATTTTTTGAAGCCACTGTCCTTTTCTGAAAAATTATATTAATAACTTTTTTTAAAATAGATTCATACAATGTTATATTCAACTATTAAATTCATAAACAGTTAAATTCGATTTATACTCAGCTAAATTAGATTCATATACTCTTAACTTTAATATCATACACAATTAGATTCATGCATTGCTAATTTGGTCTTATACACTATTAAACTACAGCCATACAGCCAGAGATTTTTTATCAGTTAGATGTATTGGATCGTGTTTAACAATTATATAATTCAAATAACCTGAAACCTTGCTTAAGTACTAAATATTACCCTATTCCCTACAATTCAAGTAATCGTAAACTTGATTACTTTATATTATGATTCAAGTTGAACGTAAACATGGTTCATTTAACCATTTTTATTAAAGTTACGAAAAGTTTTCACGGTATTATTCTCGGGAAGATTTCCGTATCTTGATTTGTGGCAGAATAATCGCGAAGACTTCCGGGCGGTGGCCAACGAGAAAATAGAACGAAATTTCATTATTTACCATATCGAACTAAACAAACTTTAAAGCTCTGATACTGGAAAAGCAAAATAAAATTTCTGAAAAGCAGCAGATCAATGAATTAGAAACAAGTATGGGCCACACCTCTTTTTTGATGTGTTCCCTACATTGAGATAAATTTTTATTTTAATGAAAAAAAATTTATAAAACATTAGAATCAGCTATTTTAAAATCAAAATATTACTATAAAAATAATTTAAGAAAAATTTAAATATTGTTATAATAATTAATATATTTTTTTTTAATATATTTTTGTATATTTTTATTTTAATGTATCTTAAAATCCATATTTAAAGCTCTTTTTCATATAAAAATATTTCAAATAATAAAAAGGGAAATATTTCATGAAACTTAAAATTCAAAAGATAACTATACATTCATTCGTACATTCATATTAAGATACATTCATTCTTACATTCATATTAAGATACATTCATTCATACATTCATATTCATACATTCATATGCATTCATATTCATACATTCATGTACAGTCCGCAAAAAGAAACGAAACACCCTGAATAACTTTCGTTCTAATGATCGGATTTTCACGAACTAACTATCACGAACTTTTACATATTAGGATTTTTAACCTTCAAAATATAGGGGGTAGCCGCAATTTGGGAAATATGGTCCCCATAGTTTGGTCAGGAGAGCGATCCAAAGTTCGTACCCCTTAATGTTAATTTCACTTTTTACGTATTTAGTCACATTTTTAAAACTAATAAAGCAATTCAAAGAAAATTGCACCCACTCATAAAACTCATTTACCCAAAGATAATTTCATGAAAAAAAATAATATTTAATAATTATTATTTTTTATTATTTAATTAAATTGAGGATGAAAAAATTTTGAATTATAGGGTATGTGTTTTTTTATACCATATTAATCTACATATTTTTAAATTGAAAAATCTAAAGTTTCAACTGCTTCTATTTATTAGAAGCTAAGAAAAATTAAAATTAATTATTTTTAAAAAAATAATTTGGCGACAATAAAGAAATAATTAAATGGGGCGATTAATATTAAAATGTGATAAACTTGCGATGAACTTGACTTCGCGCGCGTAGCGTAAAATTTCATTAATTTTTTTTTTCGCTAATAATCATTTGCTAATCTTTTTATTTTACTTCTTTCAAACTATAAAATATGATGTTTCTTTTTTAGTTATTTAATAATTTATTTGCAATTTAGTAAAGAAATTTGAATAAAATATTTTTAATAAAAAACACTTTATTCAACGAATGTCTAGTTTTATAAAAGCGTGATTCTCATAGAATATGATTATACACCAGATTGTGCTTATTTAACGTGTTTTTTTTATTTTTTTATTTTGTTTTTCAATAACTGATACAATTTCAATAATATACATACGTATGCATAGATTTGGAATAATATATTTATAAATTTCTTGAATATATATTTTATAATTATTAATACGAATGCGTAGTCAACATTTTTAAGCATCTTAAAACTTCTTTACATCTTATATATCGCCTTAATCTTAAATTAAATTTGTAAATTACCTGTCTGCACGTGTTTCTCAGAATTATTTTTCTAACTTTTTAATTAAAATTTTAACGTTTCTCAAAATCTTATTTTTTATGCTACCATCTATATTATTTTTCCATTAATATACTAATTAATTGTTTTAGTTCTTTTATTTATGTTTTCCTTTAAAATAAAATTACTTTTTAAGTTATTGTTAAGCTTTTATTGAAGGAAAACTTAGGAATTATTGCCAGCTGACTGAGAATTAAATCTGACTGTTAACTAATCTGACTATTAACTAATCTGACTATTAACTAACACCTGACTATTAACTAATCATACTATTGTTTTCGAAAAATGAGGATAAATTATTAATTTTCCTTTTTTTATTGTTCATTATTTCAAGTATAGTTTATTATTTGAAGTATTTGAAGTTTATTATTTGTGAGTAATGAAAAGTAAATGCATATGTGAGCACAGCAAAAACATACAACAGATTAATTTTTTTTAAATGAACAAAAAACTATAGACAAAAACTTTTATTTTGACGTTTTATTTTGGTTATTCTTACCCGCTAACTTAAAGAAAGTTACCCTTTTCTTTTTAAAAGTTGAAAATATCTGCTTAAAAAGTTGTTCTTATTATTTCTCAACTTTTGCACAGTTTAGAAAAATATTGCTATATCAGGAAAATGTTTGATATACCTTGTTTCGTTAAACAACTACTAAAATAAAATTTTTTAAAAAGATTCGAAAAACGTGCTATTTTTAGAATCATCATCTCAAAAATCGTTTTTTTCTAACATTAGGATTTTTTCTACTTAAATAGCCAATAATAATAGTTTTAATGCACGTTTTGAAGAAATAATGAATGCAAATTTGAATCTAATATTTCGTAATAAGAAAACAAGAATATTAATAATTCATTGATAATTATTTCATTGCACCATTTATTTCTTTTCGAAACAATCGGCCTTGCAACTATTTAACTTTGACTCTTTGAAATAGGGGCCATTTCATGTATTGCATTCGACTTTAAAATTTCAAATATAAAATGTAAAAATTACAAGAATGCGTAAGTTGGCTTTAATTAATAATAAAAAACTGACAAAATCGTTGGCAAAAGAAGTTATCTCATGAAAAGAATGTCAGAGTTAAAAACTGTAACAAGTGTTACACAGGCCGGTCGGCATATATATATATATATATATATATATATATATATATATATATATATATATATATATATATATATAATATATATATATAGCAAAATAAAAAATACACGAAGAAAATTTAAGAAAAACAGTAAGTTTTATTTATTGCGCGTAAGCTGCAAGTAAATAGAACTCATAAAATAAGTTCAAAATGTAGATAAAACAAGGAAAAAATTACAGAACAATGAAGAAAGGGCAAAAAAATAAAAATAATAAAAAAATTAAAAAAACAAAAAACGAGAGGGAACAAAAGAGCAAATCTTTTTTACAAAAATCCGGAAAATGAAAGATATAAACTTTTCATCAGCCCGCACGATTATATCCGCAAAAAAAAGTGCTTTCTAATATTACGGATATAATCGTGTGGGCTGATGAAAAGATTTTATCTTTTATTTTCCGGATTATTAAAAAAGAATTTGTCCTTTTTTCGCCCGGTTTTTTGTTATTTTTATTTTTTTATTATCATCATAATCATGCCCCAAATTTTTTGCAGGATCTCTTTTTTTCTTTTCTTTACCTGAAAGACTTGAACTGAGGTGTAAAAGCAGTTAGCCCTACAACTCTTCATAAATCAAAAATTTCTAATAACTTAAGTAAATTTGGTTTTAGTTCAGCATTTTTATACAAATAACATCTTTAAAAAAATAAAAAATATCTAGATAATAAGTTCAACGTTTAAATTTTGAAATATTTTAAAATCAAAAATAATTTCATTTTGATTTCTTCATTTTAAATTCAAATTTTATTTTCAAAGTATTAAACTAATACTATTTTCTATGCACAGAAAGCAGATCCAAAAAGTCTCTTCTTGGTTGCCTATAGCAACAGAGACACACAATATTATGACGTCTCGTCATTCATTCAGTTTCTTTATGGTAGTTTTAAATTGTTTCACTTTATATGGCGAGGTAATTTTGCATTTTTTTGGCATTTCAAGGGTCAGGATTCCAAATATGTAAAGAAAATATATGTTTATTCAGAGAAAGTACATTTTTGTGTCTGATTTCGTAAATTAATTAATAGTTAGCACTAATTAATTAGCATATTTGAGATCACCCCCAGGAACCATTAAGATTGACACTTAGTTCGTGAAAATCCGATCATTAGAACGAAAGTTATTCAGGGTGATTCTTTCTTTTTTTTGCGGACTGTACATAACTATACATTCTCATTAAGATAACTATACAGCTACCATTGCTAAAAATAATTTCGAAACCTATTTAGAAATGCAAATATATCTCCTACAAAAGCATGTAATTTCAATTCAAATCAGTTTATTTACATAAACTACTTTCTTTCCGCAATATATTCTTTTATGTTACAGTTGATATTTGTAGAAGTAAAATAGATTCTTAAATTTCTATTAAAGAGGCGAAATTTAATGTTCTTCGTTAAATTCAGAAATCTCTAAGTTAGTGAAGAGCTTATGAATTTTAGCTTATGAACTTCCGGTATAAAATAAAGTCAATGAAAGCACCTGTTCTTCACGCTAAGAAAATATTCATCTTCCGTAAGTAGACGGGATCTGGCTGAATCATAGTTTGTTCTACTTTTATGGCAACACGCGGATTTTTGGTAGATGAGTCGACATGGATTTAATCCAACACTTCGGGCTCACGAGATAACCGCAGAAGAGAAAAATGCTATTTAAAGACGGGGTTGGCCAACCCAACAACTCAGTTTTAATGAGTAACATTGAATTGGAAAGGTTGCATTGAATCATGCAAATGCTTAGATCAATGAACTTAAAAACATAAAATATACTAACGTTAATCAATAATCTAAAATCGTCAATAATAAAAAGAATAAATAGAAATACAGAATAGTAAAAGATAGTCATATAAAAAAATGGCTGTAACATAAAATGGTCAAAAGTTTAAAAAAAAAAAATAATAAAAAATAAAAAAAAAGCTTTCAAATGAACCCAACTACTTCAATTCAATAAATACCATTGAATTAGATAGATTTTGTTGAGTCATGCTCTAGGTGAAAGATTGTAAGAAACTTCCAGTATACTATAAACTTAAAACATTTATTTTTTTTAAAAAATAAACTAAAATTTATTTTATATAACAATTTTAAAACATTCATATAATGTAAATAGCTATCAGGGTGAGTAGCCAAATCGTTCAACAAAAAATAAGCATCTTTTAAGTACTTTTTAAGCACTAAAAAAAAAAAACATTTAAGCACAATATACATTAACAAAATGATAAATAATTTTCAAAGACTTTACATGATCATGATAAAATAACTAGTTTCTGACAAAGAACTCTTTTCTTGATTATATTAGCCATTATAAAATGCTTGAGAGATTTTCGGTTCGATATCCGAGACTGGAAAAAGGAAGCCTGGAATTGAGGATATCTTGCAAAATGCAGCAGGGTTGCACATAAGAGTGCAATAATCTTACCCAACTAACTCAGAAGACGCACATGCAGACTTCCATGTATTTCATCAAACTTGTAAAATGATTGGTGCTTTCTTACGCTATAGGCCGACGGTACGCCGAAATAGATTGTGGTTGAATGAATTGTAAAAGCGTTGAATAGAACAATGTGAAAAGCACACTATTACATAATACGGACGCTAATCGACAAGGTGAAGAAAAAAAGCTCATTTTCTAAAAGGGAAAATTAAGCACTTTTTAAAAACACCCTATGAAAAAAGCACCTATAAGAGTTTATAAAGAACGAAAATCAAAAATAAGCACCTTTAAGTACTTTTTTAAAATGCTACGCACCATGGCTATTCAAAAAAAAAAAAAAAAAAAAAAAAGAATATCATCAAAAATTACACTAGTCAAAAATATCAACTGAAACTTGCAATCTTAAGGCGATGATAAATACAACTATTGTCGAAAGCATGTTATCGGCATTTTTAATACGTGTTGCAGATTTAGTCGCGTTTTCTTAGCCTATGTATTATTACTGTTAGTTATCTAATTTAAATAATAAATTTAAATAAATCATTATATTTAAACAACATTTGTGGGCAACATCAAAATTTTTGAAACACTAGTAGGGTTAATGGAAGTGATAAAATCTAATTTTTACTAAGAAATATTGTCATATGATGCCCATTTAATTTTGATTCAGAGTTCCTTAATAGAGAAGAAAAAATATGCATTTTAACAATTAGCAGTTTTAAAAACTATTAGCAGTTTGAAAAATATCAATTTTAAGAGAAAGCCCATTATCTATAAGGAGGTATAAAATATAAATATTTAAAAAGAAATTGAGACCTTTAAAAATGTATTTCCGAAAAATAGCTTTAAATATAGGCCTGCAAACGTGTTTTGTACAATTGTGTATATAAGATGGTTGCTAAATTTATTACGTTTACGTTTATTACGTTGTATTACGTTTTGTTTTAGTTCCTTGTTATTATTAACACTAGAAATAGTTCCTTGTTATTATTAACATATTGCCCAAAAGCAGTCAAAATGACTGCATTGTGAAAGAATAACTGATGTGTAAAGAAATTTGTTTAATTAATTTTTCATATTTTTCATATTATTTACAGTTATATAACAAGTTTTTACTAAATATTAACAAGAAAAAAAATGTTCCTTACTTGTAAAGAAAATATTAATATATGCATTATTATTTGTACATTTTTTGCAAATGAAATCTTTAAGGCAACCTAGTGTTAATGAAATAAAAAAATATGTTAATTTTTTTGCATTTTTGTTCAAAAAATTGGTAAGGGAAGCGGTTAATAGAACTTTTGTAATGAACTTGTATATAAAAAAAAAACATTTTTAAAGTTGAATGAAGTAGAACAGACGAAAAAGTCGATTATAAAGTTATTTATTAACACTTGTGTTGGAAAACAAAATTGAAACACTTTTACTGATCTTTTAAGAATCTATATACCATGCGATATTTTTAAAATTTATTTTTATCATTTAAAATAATCTTTTAAAAAAAAATCTTAATTCAGTTGTTGATAGTAATGACTCAATTTATTTTCTTATCCATCACATTATACAACACTATACATCACTAATTTTTCTCAGACAAGCTAAAATCGTTTAAATATATTTTTGGAAATGTCAACAACATGAAATCCTTTTAATGTCATATTTACAATTTCACAAAATAAATTAAAATGTGTAGTAAAACTTTCCGACCTTAACAGTCTATTATCAGAAATCTTGTAAATATCAAATAGAATATCCATAGATTATTTGTATGAATTAAAGATTTTCAATTTATATATCTCACGCCGTCACAAAAATATGAGTATTTCTCTCTTGCTAATGGACTATTAACAAAACACTACTTCAAATAAAACTTCCACCAAAAATGCAAATACCACGAAAATATAAGCATAAATATATCATTTTAAAAGTTATTTAGTTATAAATGATTTTCGTCTTTCAATAAATTTCCTTCAGGCAATAAAATATACAGCTTTAATGGATTATATTAAATAGATTAGTTGTTGCCATTGACTATTTCTAGATTAAAACCTAGAATTGTTAAGATTTCCAATTATAGTTTTGTAGTGAGAGTTTTTACGATATTGCATATATTTTCTAAAAACCCGTCTTTTCTACCGGGTTAGTAAAAAAAATATAGATTAATAAGCACTAAACAACCCTACGAAACTGTGCACGAAACCAACAGACAAATACCGACATAGGTATTAATTCGAAAGTTCTTTATAACCCATTGGCAAAATGGATGTTGCTTTGGGTTTGATGGCATGCGCACCCACCTTATTTGGACTTCATTATACTTTTCAACTGTGTTCAAGAGTAATAGTAAACAGTGCGCATGCGTCGTCATTGCATGCTTTGCTATGGCAACCGCTGCTATTTTCACTAGCAGGCATTTTTAATGTATTTACACAATAATAATTTAAAGTGTTATATTCCTTTTATTATTAACGTATAATTACTATCTTGACGGTGATTTTAATATAAATATGAATATTGAAGGAGGAAGGTGACGTCTTGAATCACGGATATAGGCAGGATTTGAAAACTAATCCGACGACAAATATCAATTGAGTCAGTTTTTGCAACCTATGATTTGAAATGCTGTGGCGTTTATCGGAGTCAATTCAGAAAAAAAAAATCATTTGACCCATGAGTAACCAGTGATCGCAATAAAGCGATCATTTTTTTTTCCTTTTTAATCCTCTGGCCTTTTTTTGCATCAGCGTGTATTCTGCGAGAAAAAATTAAAAAGGTTTGTCAAAGGCCTGAAAAACAACAAAAATGATTACTCGAAAAAAAAAATTTGTTTTTAAGACCAACGAATATTTTATGCGTCAAAACGATATTACTTTCCGGTCCCTCTAAGGCATTTTCTCCATTAACTTTGCTTTTTAGTCTATAGTTATTTTTTAATTTAAATTAAACTATAAATTAATCAAGCATCGCTGATGTCAATAATAGTGTGACGATTTCTTATGTTCTTCTTAAATCAATTAGTACTATTTTTCCACTTATAAAGCTCTTTTTAATACACAAAATATCTTATTCTGTTATAGTAATTATATTTCTCGAGCAGAACTCTCTACAAAATAAACAATGTTACTTAAATACTAATTAGGTGACGTGACCTAATCCGCCTATGCTACCACGTTCACATTAAAAATAATAAAATATTTACGTGTCACAAACTCCTTTCTTGATAAATGAGAGCTATAAGCAAGCAAACATAAATAATGCCATCTTAAAAATAGTTGCAAAAAAATACAGAATTGTCTCCATTTTAATCAAAACCAGTAAAAAAAAAATTTTTTTTAATGTCACTCCCTAACAATCTAATTGAGATTTTTGAACAAGTTTAAGGAATAAAATTGCCCTTCTTCCCCCTCTGTGCAAATTTCATAAATAATAATGTGACTCACACATAATAATGAGACTAATATAATAATAAGACTCTCACAGAAATTCGTTTTTTTTATTAATGTAGAACCGGGATATAAAATACAATAAACAGATATTTATTCATTTCTTTAAAATGCAAAAATTAGCAAAAAGCGTTTTTTTTTCCATATTGAAAACACAATTCTTTTAATTTAATTATTTTATATTTTTATATAACTCTTTCTAGCAGTCAATTTTACTTAACAAAAACATGCAATTAATGGGTCAATCCTTTGTCAGGCAGTACTTTATTTGTCAGTTTAGAGAAGAGCATTAATTATTCCTTATGAGTGCTCGATTTATTGAAATGCCATAACCATTAATCATGGACTATTAATCAATAAACTTAACCCACTTTGCCCATTCATGTCAACCTCATTTATGCAGTTGACTGAAAAGATCTTCTCATATTTACTCCAGTAAAAATAGAACTATTTTCATCTTATTCAAAACTGCAAATATTAATGGAAAAGTAGAATACTGGCCGTATAGAGAGAGATAAATAGAAAGTAAAAATAAACGCTTTAATACAACTATTTTTTCGGTTTTTAGATTTATCTAGTACTAGGTTAAATTCGAAATTATGGATTTTTGGAGCATATTTTATGGACTATTGTTTCCGCAACATTCCGTTATGCACATTGGTCACATTTTCTTTTCAGTCAAGCTGGTAGCCATCGATTTGAAGATAGGTAGACTTGATAGCCATCTATATTAAAAGATGGATTTGAAGTTGCTATTCGGTCTCGAACTTCAGTCCTTCATAACTCAGTGCCTTTATCATCTGAGCTATCACGAATTTGTGCAATACAGTTTTTGAATAATATCCAGGATTTAGACTTCATATCTGGAAACGTGTTTGAACCAATACGGTGCAGTTTAATAGACAAACACTTCGTAATTAAAAAACATACGTCGAAAATGTAATTTTAAGAATTTATTTTAAATAACATGTTAAGTATAAATATTAATTTGATTGCTACTGATGTAAGCATAAAATGAAAAATCACCCAACAGAATATGAAACCATAGCCTTTATTGTCTTTGTCATAGTTTTAAACTATTTTTTTTTCTTCCTAAAATGTATTATACTTTCCGTGTTGCGAATGCAATGA
The DNA here is from genome assembly GCA_949128135.1 of Parasteatoda lunata. Taxonomy (NCBI): domain Eukaryota; kingdom Metazoa; phylum Arthropoda; class Arachnida; order Araneae; family Theridiidae; genus Parasteatoda; species Parasteatoda lunata. The sequence goes on along the minus strand of OX421971.1, from coordinate 11,183,810 downwards.
AACTATTTTTCATTATTTAAATGTGCGTTAAAAAAGGAAATAGCTTCATTTACTTAGATTCATCCATCATTAAAATTGGTGGTAAGTACATTACAAAATGATTCTTGGAGTTGGGAAAAATCAAGAATGTTTTTTAAAATACTCGGAGTAAAGTAGATGCCCCCTTTTTTGTATGCTGTAGTAGAAATATTTGTAATTACAGTAAATTAATATATACAAAAGAGTCAGTAAAAATATTTTTATGAGGCTATATGAAGTAAGAATCAATTTTGGATGCATGCATACACGGATGCGGAAAAAAAAAATTCTTGAAATAAAATAAGTTTGTAAATCATTCATACGAGTAGCCCTAAAAATAATATTAAGACGAATTTGAACTACGCTTAACAGAGCAGAATCTGATAGAAATTATAAATTTATAATATACAGTTTAAAGAAAAATTAAATTATATTATTATTACACGACTAAAAGCTATTGTGAATGACCAATGTTGGTGGTTGTTGACTTCCACCGGTAAATGTTGACAATCACATAGACGCTATGGTAAATTTCCAAAATGTATATACTTGGTCTAGCTAAGTGACCCAGCCCGGTATGCCCTACATCAAGTGCCACAACCCAGTATCCTTTAACCGGTACTCCGAACACTGATGTTTCTCCCAATCTATCCTCAGCAGATATTAAAATATCAAATAAATATAATATTAACGAATAAATTAATATCAAATCAGATATTAATTTATTCCTTAATAATATTATGTTTATTTGATATTTTAATATTTAGTGAGAATATATATTCACACATTTACCAAAGTCACTGTGTTAGTGTTGGTATTCACCGGTGGGCATTCTTTTGATTTCGGTTATTCACGGTAACATATACATACACTGTAACACCATAACAGAGTATGTATGGAAGCATCACAACAGTGGTATAGTTTCGCATCCAATTTATTTCGATTGAAAGTTGAATTTTTTTTTACGTTGAACCATGTTTTTAAATATATATATATATATATATATCCTATTTTCTTTGACACATATAATCCTGCAGTTTAACGTTAGAAAACATTTTTTTTACGTGTTAAATTTCTCAAATTTTCATTTTTCAATAAATTAAATATATCAATAAAAATTTTTTCATTAAATTAACTAAAAAAATATTATGTATAATAAAGTTAGTTAAACTTTTAAAAACTTTGTTTACCTCTGACATGCATTGGAAGTTTTGTATTCTGAAATATTAAAAAGAGGAACTGGTGATGTGATTTCAAGTTCGTAATCAGTATTCTGCTAACTCAACTGAAATAATTTTGTTCCTTTTGATACATATTCGATTATTCGAAATAATTGCTTAATTCGGGAAAACAAATATTTTGGAGCTTTCGAAATAATCTTGACAATCATCCTTCCCTATTATTCATTACTACTACAAAACAAATGCTATTTTTATAGTAATATTTATTATGTGATACATATAATTGCTTATATTTATTGTTCATTATATTATAGATTTGAACAGATTTTTTTTTAAATTAAAAGAAAAAGTAATTGACTCACTTATAAAAGCGAAAAAATATTTTTCCATTATAAATCTTTTTTATAGTCAATTTCTTCTCAACGAAATAATTAAAATATTTTTTCAAATATTTGAATCACTTTCATTTTATTACTTACAAACGCGATTGCTATAAATTGTTTGCAAATCAATTATTAAAAGAAAAATTCTAAAACTAGCTAGCAGATGTTTATAATTGTAGATAAAAACAGATGTTTTTTCATTGATGCTTTTAGCAAATATTTAGTTACAATACGTTTTTTAAATTAAAAAATCAAATGTTTAATGGTGTAAAAATATAACATATTTAGTTTAGAGGCAAATGCTTAACAAAATAAAAACAATAAGAGCAGTTACATTTACTAAAAATAAGTAAATGGTTGTTAAAAACGATTACATTTTGAAATAGTTTCATTTACAAAAATCTCATATTTTATTTTTTTGAATGGGATTTTAAGGTTTTAATTCAAATTCGATGGATTCAAATTCAAAATATCCTTTTTAATTAAAAAAAAAATTAACAATAAAATTTCTGTCTGGAAAATTTGGTCTAAGATAGAAACAATTTTATGTAATTACGATTTAAAACAAAAATATGTCGTTTTAGAATTTAAATAAAGGCTATCTTTTCTTAATAGAATTTTACCCTGTAAATGTAAAGAAGAAATTAAATCGTATAAAACTTTAAAATTCTACATTAGGTTTAAAAATTAGAAGGTCCAATGCTTTTCATTAAATGTTATGTACACTGAATGCATATATATATATATATATATATATATACAATGACCAGGCCAATGATGTCAGCATGATGTTATTTTTAAATTACCACGTCTAAAAAATTCTCTAAAGTAATTTTTTTTTCATAATATAATTCAATATTTTATAATATATCTCTACATTTTGCACTTCAACTAATTTATGTTATTTTTACATTGTAGCCGATGCCAATTGAATCAAAATCTGGCGTAGTTTCATTTCTGCTTGTTGGAGAACTCCTCTGTATGGTCTTGACAACTCGATAAGCAGCTACAAATATCTATCTGACATGACTTTCTGGTGTTTCCGTCAGATATTCCTGGGATAGTTCGATATCTGTTGCGCTCAAGAATATCAGTTAGCTTTCTTATCAAGAAGATATATATGTATTTAAAGATGTTTAGGGTACAGCTGGGGTATGAGCTTAAGCTTTTAAAGGGGTGAATCGAGCACCATGCAATTTGAAATTATATGTCTGAATAATTTAGAACTGTTTTGAAATGTTTATTTTATCATAAATTACTTAGTGTTTAAATTATAAAAATGGGATTTAATATGTGTTCTTGCAAACCATTTTGTTTATTTTCTTGTGTATGTGTTAGTGTGATAGATTTTTTATTGTAACTTTTACCCAGGGTTTATCAAAATGAGACAAACATCAAGACTTCAAATGCAACCCACAAATCCTCAGTACGTTTTTTTTTCAGACTACATCCTTTTGGAAAACAGTTTCTTAAACCTATCAATAGATTTTTTTCAAGCTTTCTCAGTTTAAATTATATTTTTAATCAATTATTTTAAATTATCAAACCAATTTGTGCTTTAAAAGCATCATTCGTTTCTTTTATAAATGTAAATAAGTATAAACAAATATACACAAAGTAAAAATTATTTCCATTTTCCGATTTTTGGAGATAAATTATAATATAAAATAACTAAAGATTCAGTAATAAAGACTGAAAAAAAATTGTTTGCTAATATTTCATGTTAGCTGTAGTTAAAATTAAATAATAAAAATGAAAGTATCCAATTTCAATGTATTATATTTCAATGAAATGGGCATACACGTTGTAATTATGGTTGTTCGTTGTTGGAATCATTTTTTTGTGTTCGTCCAATTTATTGATAAAATTTTATAAACATTTTTGCATGCTCATTATGATCATGAAATTATCTATTTGCAATGTTTATAAAACAAGTATTCAAATTTTATGATCCTTTTTTTTTTTGCCATCAAATGTAAAACTATAATAAAGAAGAGAGTATATTGATAATTTATCATAGAATATAGCTGAAGTATCATGTGCCAAAAATGTTATAGGGGAGTGTCGGGTACCCCCGCCTACTGTCAATTTCATATGTATAGAATATTTTTTCAAGACAATGGGCCATCGGACATTAATTGTTATATTAAACAAAGATTATTTTCGAAGTTTCAAGTATTTATGCAGCTGGTAACATGGTAAACAATAGTTTTGAAAATATGTTGAATACACTAGTCAAATTTTTTAAATTTCTATTTTTTTTAAGTTAAACTATTCTTGATTTGGTTTATTCTTTTTGCATTATATAATTAGAGGATAAAACAATAGAAACATACAAAAATATTGATTATTACTCAATATTATACAGAAATATAAGCAATACTCCTTAAGTGGGCGGGGCTACCCGACTCTCCCCTATATTTTTTTACATCGATATTAGAATACTTTTAGCAATTCCTCTTATTTATCGATGTGTTCATTTGCAATTTAAAACTGACCACTTAAGAAATTATGCTTTACAACTTGTAAAGTATCATTTCAGTAGTTTCATCACATCAATACATAAGGCAGAAAAAAAAACTTAAACATTCATTTGCAGAATCATTTCTTTTATTAATTATTCTTTAACAATAAAGCATATATTGCAAAACAAATTATTCGAGTGTAAACAAGTATACATTTAGAATTATTGTGTAATTTTCCTTACAAGAGGACTCCATTAATTAATTAATGAAAAATCATGTATGAAAAAATGAACAATCGCTTTAGATTAATTTGAAGAATTAATTTTCCCATTAAGCCAGTAGAAATTTTACCGAAAAACATTTTGACAATTTTATGAAGGGTTAAAAATTTTATAACCTTTTTATTATTAAATAAAGAATTCATTCTAAAATCAACTTGCAAGACTTTTTAAAATTTTAACAGTAGTTAAAACTAGAAAATTTTAACCTCAAATTTATATTTCATTAAAGAGCAGTAACGACTGCTATACAGTTTTGCACATAAACTTTGCAATTTTTAATCATGTTTCAAAAATTAATTTGAAAAATTATTTTTAAATATTTGTTTCAAAAGTCAAGTGATAACAGTTGTTTCTTGAGAGTCGCATGTTTCTATTTTAAACGAAATAGTCATTTCTATTGACCAATATGCATACTAAAACTTAAAATCATTTACTAAATTGCCAATAGCGTTTTCATTAAGAATCTTTAGGTTGATACTTGGTGCAAGAAAAAAAATTTAAGAAAAAATAAATTATGATTTTTAAACAAATTTAATTAGAAATTTTAGATCATTGAAATTGAAATATTTTAGACACTAAGAAAAATTAAGAATATTTTCTTGGAAATAGTAATTTTTTACTATGCAATAATGTTGTTACTTATCAGTCTTTCGAGCCAGGAAAGAACATACCACAATATAACTGTTAGCTAGTCATTACTCACAATTAATAAAATATAACAAATTGTTTGTTTACTTATTTACTCGATCTGAAATTAAAAAGTGCAATAATCCCTTCATACATTAGCAAAAAAATAAATTCATTGGATTTAAATTTTAATAAACATATATCTTTCCAATG
>OX421971.1:11126142-11176142 GCA_949128135.1 Parasteatoda lunata | reverse complement strand
AAAGTATACTTGGCTCACAAAGAGTTGGCATTTGGCTTCACCTCCTCGGACAATGAGTTCATTTCAAAGTGGTATTAAAAGGAGAAATATTCCCGCGCTTGAAATTGAGACTACCCTTAATGCACGCCAAAGGCAAGCAGTGAATTCTTTTTCAGACACTTATTTCGCTTTATTAACTGCTATTATACCTTTCGTTACTCCAGCTAATTAAATATATTGCTGAAAAATGTCTCAAAAAGGACAGACTATTCACTCAAAAGAGAGACATATCAAATTTACGAAATATTACAAAAATTACGAAATATATATATATAATTTATGAAAAAATGCACATAAAGATTGCAAAAGATTTATTTTTGTCATGTGATCGAAAACGTGCAAACTTGTTGAGGATTCTTCACATTCTTCTCCCAAAAATAGCGAAATAGTATCGTCAGATAACACGTGATGAAGAAATGCTAACTCCTGGTGAACGAACTATAATTACAACCATTCTATTTCTTGGGAGAAGCAAACATCTTTTAAAGGGCAGATTTGACCCCAGAATTCACTGAATTTAAAGCAAATTAATTTAAAACTTTCCCATGCAGCATGAAAGGGCAAATAAACGTTAAAAATCCGTTCGTCCGTTATAAGGTTTTGGGCTTACGTTAAAATTACGTTAATTTCACGTGATGATTTTCACCATTTCTTCATTCGTTAAAACGTATACGTTAAAATTACGCTAACTTCACGTGATGATTTTCACCATTTCTTCATTCGTTAAAACGTATACGTTAAAATGACGTTATTTTAACGTTATCAATTTTCCCTTTAAATATTTCGTTAAAAATACGTACTAAAAATACGTAATTTTAACGTGTACATTTTACCCATTTTTTGACCGTTTTTTAAAAACGTTTTATTAACGAAAAAGTGACGCTTTGTTGCATAGTTATATTTACGTTAATTTTTTGGGAATATAAACGCAAATTTACTGGTAAAAAGGTTTCTAAAAAAAGGGTTTGAGTGCCCAAGAAGGATATTATTTAAAAAGGAGTTTTTAAAAAATAATTATAATAATTACTAAGAAATTTGTCTACTTTTAAATTCCATGTTCTTACTGCAATGAAAGAAACATTTACTTTATTTTAAAATAATGATTTAAATTATTTTTTTACAAAAACTTCATAAATAATAAAAATAAAATTAAAGTGTTTTGAAAAATGTATCAATCTTGTTTCTTTAATGTAGTATATTTATTCATTACTGAAAGAAAAAATAACATACATATCAAAAGACAGATAAAAAGGAAATTCTCATAATTAGTTTCCTTAATAAAATTTAGTATAGGAAGTTTTAAAATATTTGCTGTTATTAAAAAACGTTTTTACACACAAAAAATTTGTTTTGAATCTTGAATTTTATAATCTAGAAATTTTTTCATAATAAAATCTTATATGAAAATCATATATAATAAAAAATACGTACTAAAAATACGTTATTTTAACGTGCACTTTTTACCCATTTTTCGACCGTTTTTTAAAGTCGTTATTTTAACGAAAAATTGACGTTTTATTGCATAGTTATATTTACGTAAATTTTTTGGGACTATAAACGTAAATTTAATGGTAAAAATGTTTCAAACAAAAAGGGTGAACCTGTGAGAGCCCACGAAAGATAATCTTTTACGTCTCTCTTGAATTCGAATAAACTGAACATTGTAGATTTTCATTAGAATTTATATTTAATTTTTAAATACTTATAATTAATTTTGTTTCATTAAACTGGTTATAAATATTTGTTTCTTGATAATATTAAGTCGGATCATTATCAGTAACTGACAAGGGAAATATGAGTTTTAATTCTTATATAACTAAACTATGATGAAAATTAAAGAATTTCCAAAATACTGAAGTAAAAATTTGCTACAACTTGGCATGCAACGAACATAACAATGTAGAAACACATTAGTTAAATTTAAATTACCTTTATCGGGAACGAGAGTTGTGGTGTAGTGGTTAAAGCGTTCGCCTTATGGGCAAGGCGTCCTAGGTTCGATCCCTCTCTATAGCGGGATGTTAATATGCAAATATTTATATTTACCAATATTCAAAAATTCATAATTAAATATTTTTTTGTTATTGTGTAAAAATTGATTCACTATTTTTTTATATTGCAATTATCGCTCACCATACAAGTTTATAAAAAATAATTTTAAAATTATAATTATTTTTTTCTACTTCAATCAACATGAAATAGAAACGATTATTTTTGGTCAATTTTGTTAACATTTATTTTTTAACTTTTAATTTGTAATTATCGCTTACCGTATATAAGTTTTTTCAAAATAATTACTAAGAAATGTGTCTACTCTTAAATTCCATGTTCTTACTGCATGAAAGAGACATTTACTTTATTTTAAAATACTGATTTAATTTTTTTTCCTTCCAAAAACTTCATAAATTGTAAAAATAGAATTAAAGTATTTTGAAAAATTTATCAATCTTGATTCTTTAATGTATATAATATTTATTACTAAAAAAAATATAAACGTGTCAAAAGACAGGTAAAAAGATAATTCTCATAATTAGTTTTCGTAATAAAATTTAGTGTGGGAAGTTTTAAAATATTTGTTGTTATTAAAAGACGTTTTTACACACAACAACGTTTTTACAAATTTATTAAATTTTGCTTTGATTCTTGAATTTTATAATCTAGAAATTGTTTAATTATAAAATCTTAATTGCAATAAGTAAATTATTTATAAAAATCATATGTAGTAAAAAATAATATAAATTTATAAAATATAAAAAATAATATAAAATAGCGTAAAATATAAATAATAATTGTAAGTTTTGTTGTAATGTCAGAAAAATAATTTTTTTTACAAGAGCAAGTAATGATAATTCTTTATTTCTTTGCAAAATATTATTTATGAGTGAGTTTTTGAGAATGTGAAATTTAAGTACTTTTAAAAATAGTTTGAGCGTTTGTTCGGTTTCTTTTTCCGAACTGTCAGTTTTAGGCTTTCTTGCATTGAAAGCCTGTTTCTTTTTTTCTTTTTTTTTTCCATATCCGGCAATAATGTTAAATAACAGGGAATTTTAGTAAAATTTTCCTAGGGACACAATGCTTGGAGGGTTTTAAGTAGTTAAGGAAGTTAAATAAATTGTTTTTAATTATTTAGTAGATCATCTAAATAAAAAAGAAAAAGATTTAAGTTAGGGAAAGCGAAAGTTTCTCAAAAATTGAGACCTAAATTTTGCCATGCTAATAATACCCTAGAAAAACAAACCCACCTCTAAAAAAATATATATATATATATATTTTGACAATAGTGCGACAAATTTTATATGTTTTTTGACCAAGATTTTTTCATTTAAGGTTAGTTCCTGGTTAATAGGGGTTTTAAGTGCCATTTTAGTCCCTGACGGGGGCGGTGCTCGATCCTCGACACCACCAAGTGCATGTGATACATGTACTTGCACTATTAAAATCAGTGGAATTGAGAGGCCTGTGGTCAGTCGCATTGCTGTACCAAATTTACAGGGATCTTGTGAAAATTTCCTACCCCTTCAGATTTAGGTCTGAATGGATGATAAGCCTAATGTACACCTCTAGTGCGACGTAACTAAAACTCCTACCTTCATTAATTCGTTGACACGTTATCTGTTTACACTGTGTTATCTGGGAATACAATTTCAACAAAATCTTTTCAATATATACATACATTGCTTTTAAAATGAAGACAAATATCAGCAAGCGAAAACACAGATTCATTTTTTTGTTATCTGAAGCACTGAAGAGGGAAACGGAACGTTCAACGAAAATGGATCCTTCCAGCTAAAATTAAATATAAAATTTTTAATATATTATATGGAAATAACTTGATCCACGTGGACCAATGTTGACAAAACGACGCCCTTTTTTACCCTTTTTGTTATAAAGTTTTCAAATCCATTATATTACCACTTTTTTTTTTTTTTTTTTTTCAAATGAAATCGTGGTTTAAAATGTGGTTTTTATTTAAATGTGCAATTTTTTATGTAGTAAATATTTTATGAATTTTTTCAAACTATTATTTTTAACACGGTCATCACCAACAACTAAAAAATAAAAATTATACCTAAATCATGAGACCAAGCCTTTATGCATGCCAATTAATGTATGTAAAATCTTCAGCCACGCAGACGAGAAAACAAAAAATAAGCACGAAATTTGAGAAATAACATGTAATCATGATATAATAATTAAGATTAACCAGAGATAAATAAATGTACTTGTTGATCCCATATTATGTTAATCGATAAAACTTTTACATTGTAGTATGTTAGATTAAAGTTAGTAGTATGTTATATGTTAAAGTTATGTAGTTAGATTAAATCTTTTTGATTTGATGGAAGACCTAACGTAGAATGTAACGTAACGTAACGTAACGTTCATTACTCTTGTTGATCGTACATTCATACTAACATTAGGTGCGATTACTCCTTAAAATAATAAAAGTAATTAGGTATCACCATGTAAAACGAATCTTGAGTGTATTTGGTATTTGTTTAAAATGTTTCAACTTCACCTTTAAATTAAATGAAGGAAAGAAAAATGTGTTTACGAGACTGAAGTTAAACTTTTTCTATTTAGTTTTGTTTCCTGCTGAATTTGACATAAAAGTGCATATTCAATCATTTTCATCAAGAAATTTTATGAATAGAATAATTTGGGTAATAATGAATATAAGCAATTAAAAGATATTCGATTTCGAAAATTAACCACGCAACAGCCCTTTTTTTCAACGTCGAATTAAAACAATTTATATTTGGGTCCTTAATATCAAATAGTAAGCGTACAAATTAGTAAACTTTAGAGATGGGCAATGTTTTAATATATCGTGAAATATTGACATTTATTAAACACCGCAATCGCGATATTTTAAAATATAATTTTACTTAAATACCTTCGATTATTATTTCTTTTAAACACTTAATTAGAAATGGAGTACATGGTTATATATTAAATATTAAATTCTGAAAACAATGATATTCTTTTATACTTTTTACAATCAACCAATACATCAATTTTTACTTCTACCTAATAAAACCATTCCTTGTTTAGAATATCAGATAAAAATTTCTAGCTGTGTATTTTTTTCCGTTACTTTAAAACTTATTCTTAGTTTATTATTTTAAGAATTCTATTTCGAGCTTCTTTTATAACTTTTATTCATTCTTCATAAAAAAAAAAAAATAAATAAATAATAAAAAAAAAACAGAAATCTTCAGAAGCTGCTTTTAAAAGTGTACTTCCAAATAGGCTTCAATAGATTTATTCTCCATTAGATAAAAGTCAATCCATATTTTGGTTTTATCTTCAATACAATGTTCTGAATCTCGTTCAAAACACTATATTTCTATGTGAGTTTTTGTACTTCTGAGAAGTATTTTTTCTAGATAAACTATGTTTTTGCCTCACTGTAGATTGAAATATTATTTCGAACTTTTATGAACAAAAGCGTGACTAACTTATAATACTATCTATCGTACATAATAAACAGAAAAGTAAGAATTGTTTGACTAGTTTTGACAACTAGAAGAATTGAGATACTTGGGGTATTTTTTATGTTACGCATCTCACCGTAACAACCGAAATATTTTTGCAGGGGAAAAAATACCAAGATGTGAAGCCTAAGCTGTTTTTATCCTATATTTCGTAAAAAAAAAATTTTAAAAATTAAAAAAAAGATCATTTTTAAATGTAACAGAAAAAAAGTATAGAATTTCTGAAACAACTTGCGTAATAGATAATGATTGAACACATTGAAAACAATAAGAAAATGAAGAAACAAAAGAAAATGAAGAAACAAAAAAAGTGTGAATGAGGGCACGAAGAAACACACGTCAAACTTTTAGAAAAAAAATTGAGAACTTGAAAATTTTAAATCCGTGGTTAAGGTTTAGCGGACTACAGAACCAAAAAAGATATTTTTCACTAAAAAATTAACGATTCATTAAATTGATCATTTATAGAACGTCATTTTTTTATTCCTTCAAACTTTTTTTGCAATTTTTTACTTCGAACGTTCGCAATTTTCTACATTAGCTGTTTCAAGTTTCCAAGTCTAATGGATTTTGTGCAGTAAAGCAAAATGCAACAACAATACCAATTAAAGTTGCCATAAAATTGAAAATAGGGATTTAGAAAAAAAAAGTATATTTTAGTTCATAAACGAAAATGGCTCTTTCAGTTTATCAAATTATTTCAAGTCTGTAATTACGTTCCTGGGGCCCTATAGAGTTGCCCGTATGGTGTATTTTGTGTCAACTTCAACAGTTTATAATTCTCGAATTAATGAAGGAATGATTTTCTTTCATCGCATTTCCTGCGCATTTTAGGCGCACTTTTGTAACTTCAACTTTCTAAGTCAAGTGTCTAAGTTTAAACGTTAAGGCTATTAGCCTTGACGTTTTAAAGCAAAAGTAACATTAAGTTGAAGACCTAAAACAAAGGCTTTAACCGTCGGTGACAGTTGCTATAGAGAAAAATATAAAATAGAATGATTGCATAATTAGCTATTTATTATTTACCATTTATTTATTAAATATTCTGCTTTATTTTCTAGGTTAAGTTTGATGATTCGAGCCATTTAAAACATTATTTCCTTCTTGATTGCAGTTTATAAGAATTTCTGTTACCACAATTAAATTTTAATTTGTTCATTCAGCTGTACGAAACAAAACGCAAGCTAAGCGTAGAATTTTTTTTTCTTTTTCTCTATTATAAATGTTGAAAGAAAGGGAAAGTAACACACATGGCATTAGTCTTTGTAAGCAAGTAGGAAGGAAAGGAAACCATTTTTCTCAAGCTTCAGGAAACTCTTTGTTCTCGTGCTTTGATAAATCTGTATTTTTCAGAGTATGCCATATTCTCATTTTTTCTAAACAATTTCACAACTCAAATGCTAGAAAACTTTGAAACATGGCATTAAAAAATTTTACAATCCACATTACATGTAACTACAAGTAATATTACATACAATGCATATAAAATGAGGAATAAAATATAATTTCTTTTTGCTTAGCTTTCAAACGAGTTGATTTTTTAATATTAAGGCATTATGCTATAAACACTATTTATTTCTGTTTATAACTATTAGTTTAATTTTATGTACAGAAAATTACCTTAGACACAATTTAATTTGATGAATAAGAATGAAAAGATTGAAATCGTAGAATTATAGAACATGTTTTTCCTTTTTGTTAAAATAAAAAACATTTTTACATTTTTACGAAATGTCGATCACTATTACACTTTCAAGTATTTTTTTTCCTCCAAGAGATACTTATTTTTAAAAGACTATTTTTATGAGAATATTAAATTTAAAATGAAAACGCTTAAATATTAGGCAAAAATTGATAAATCTATTTTTTTGTATTATTTAAATGGATATTATACTTTAGAATACAATATTTTAGGCATTACGTCCTCACACCAAAAAACCCTATCTGTCATATCATTCTAACATTATTCTAAAATTCTAATTTTATATTCTAGATTCTTTATTCTTCATGAATTTAGTCAGACAAATTTCAAATACTATAGCCCTCATTTGTCTCCCGAAGAATTCTAATTACTTGAATAGAATAACCATAACTTATATTGATTTAAGTAGAAACTGCTTTTTTGAGGTCTGTCCGGGGGGGGGGGGTATATTACAGATCAAGAGTTTAGCTAGCATTCTGATTTCTTCCCATTTGCTAATAGAAGTTCCAACTAAAATTTTTAACTCCATTTTAGACTCAAAAAGCACAAAAAATTGCATTAACCACTTCCCTTACCAATTATTTTGATAAAAATGCAGAAAATCAACACATTTTTTTATATTCTATTAATAAATACAAGGAACTAATACAAAACATAATGCAAAAGATTTAGTTGAAATTTGAATTTTTTTATGTGTAAGAAATCTCTAATTTAAAATCAGTTTACTATCCCGAGGTATTTTGGGCAAATGAAAAAAGTTAAATATTAGTGTTTGATAGTTTTTAAAACAAGGGACAACCCAAAAGTGATAGTTTCCAAACGCCAGTGAAGTGATACGCCATTTTTTTAAGTCTTTTTTTTTCTATGTAAATTCAGCAACTATCGTATATACAATCACACAAAATACATGTGCAGTTCCACAATCCAGCAGCATAGCTCCCAAACAAAACTTGGCAAACTTCCTATCACAGCAAATTATTATTATTATTTTATTTGCTTCCATCCGAGAAAATACGTAAGCGTACTGACAAATTCTGCTACGCCCGAGTTTTCTCGGGATAATAAATAATTGTAATATATATATATATACGAGTTAACTCGGGATAATCAGGGAAATTGTTAATATTTAAAAAATTAATACATGTTGATCAACAAGAACATGTAGATCAACGTATGAGTACCTTGGTATTTTATGGCAAAATTTATGACAGTGTAGTAGTAAAAAAAATATATTGTATCATAAAACCTATGTAAGATATTCTATTTAGAGAGATCATGAAAGATTATATCAATTTAGTTAATATTTAATGTGTATTTTAATTAATTATTTCATGTTAAGGTATATACATATACATATACTAAATTTTATTTTTTGCGTTTTTTCTCCCATAATTTTAAAAATTTATCGCCCAAGAATTAAATATTTTTTATTATTATTAGATTGTTTTCAATAATTCTATAATTCTTTTCATGTATGTTTAAATATAAAAGTATTACATATAAACTCGTGCCAAACATGTAATTATTAAGAAACTACAGTATGTCCAATAATTTGATCTAATTATTATAATATATTAATATAATGCTTGATATAATAAATATTCTATATTTATATAATATATAGTCTAATTTATCCTATCGTCAAATTTACATTATATATCGTTTAGTTTAACCAATTGATACACTAACGTAAACGAGTACAAACCGGTTTCAGCCGCGTAAAAACAATGAAGCTGTATAGTATCACCTGATAATTAAGATTTTAAATAGAATCTTAAAGTGCGTCTAATAATTTGTCCAGTGACTGCATGTATGATATGCATAAATGAATAGTTTTGAAACTAATATTTAACGAAATATTGTAATGTGTTCAGAAAAAACTTCTTTCTTTTAAAAATTTTTTTCGAAAATATCATTAAATCTATCATTGAGTTTAAATATACCACAATATAACAATATGTACGTTTGTTCCTATTTTATGTACAATTAAACCTTTGAAATATTTATAATTTTTTACTTGCTTAAGACCTGAGAAACACGTATGTGCACCTAAAATTATTTGTCCTCTGGCAGTACAATTCGTATTTTCGTTATCATATGGCACAAAAATAGAATACTGTAAAATATTTTTTTGCTATATTCCTTTAAAACTCAGTAGTGATGTGGTTTTAGCTTTTACTTCATAAGAAACGTTACGTAAGTAAATATGAAAACTAAGAGAATATATTAGGAAAAACACTTTTAGTACAATAAACTTCCATTATTTTATAAATTGCAAAACAACAAAAAAATCTTCTTTATAATACTTCAATCTGCTTGTCTCTAGGACCCATCATCAAAAGAATTTAAACTAATTATTGTGTAAAATTCTAACTTTTACACGAATTTTTATTTGTTTCTCAGGATTTTTAGATTTTATCTAGAAATTTTTATTAATCAGAAACTTAAATTTAAAAAAAAGAAAAAAAACTTCCTTTTTTTAAAAAAAAAAAAGAAAAATTAATAAATCAATAAATTCTACAATCCAATATTGGTGAAAGAAAAAAATTTACAGAACTTTTATTTCGGATAGAGAAAGTTAAAATTTAGAAAACTAAAAAAAAATACTATGAAAAAAATTTAATACAGAAAATAAACTTGCAGTCTTTCATAAAGTAATTAAAATTAAATACAACATTCTGAGGTCCATTTTACGTATCTTTTTTAAAACCAAGTTCAGAACTAAATATGTTCCAAAATGTAAAAAAAATATCAATATTTATATATATTGCATTACTCTTAAAAGTAGAGTCATGAAACATAACAGAAACTATGTATGTAATAATATGTATGTGTAATGATAGTTAACTATAAATCTAAATACAACTAAGATAATTTTATTTTTAAAAGTAAGACAAGAGCAATAATGAATTAAATAGTAAACATTGGTTCACAATGAACTTACAGTACTTAACATTATGAACTTACATGATTTTTCCAAAAAAATTAATTTTCCGTTTCGAAACAAATTCGACATATTAAGGTTTTTAGAATAAATTCTTCGACATAGGAATTCAAATCAACATTAAGAGGAAAAATATCATTTTGACATACCAAAGTTTTCGAGATATCGAAGTTCGAGATATTGATAGTATACTGCAGTGTATGAGCGGGAGATCAGTTTTTCAAAGAAAGAAACAAATCTTAATCATTGTTTCTAGTATTTTGAATTTTATTGCATGAACTACTATTTCAACTATCTAAAATCCTGCTGCCAGCTATAAAAAATCATAATTCAGTCTTAGCCACAAAAAAAGTGCAATGCATGGCAGATCTAAAAAAGCTTATTAGTACAGAAAACATGAACTAATTTCTAGTAAAAATTATTATCGATCTTCAGTTTAAATAACATTTGTTATTGTGTTCTGGAATTCCGGTCTCTTGAAACAGAAATATTAGGACTAAACTACTTTAATACAAAAGATGAGCTTTTTCTGTTTTATAAATGGCAAAACAAGAAGTACTTCAAAACACGGAGATCCATTCTGCTTATCTTTCAGAACAATCATCAGAGAAAGCTTACCTAGTTGTGGGTTATCCATCATCAGTTTAGTTAATGGGCGGGAGAAGAGCTTTTTCGAAAGGGAAAGAAAAAAAGTTCAAAAATAGGTCAACTAAAATCCTAAGTACAGAAAAGGTTTTCTGAGCTCAAAATACTTCGACCTTTCAAATACTCAGTATCATTTCTCCTCAAATTAATAAAAATTTCTCCAGCGAAACACGAAATAGCTTATCATTTTGGTTTTCTTTTAAAAGAAAAGAAAGAGAATACCACAAGAACATTTAAGTTGCAAAAAGAAATGTTACTGCGTAGTATTTTGAAGGTTTCGTTTTCTTAAAATCATCGCAATTTTCGTTAAAATGGAAAATTTAATTAATGACAAAACTTTATAATGCTCGTTTAAACAAAAGTATTTATGTTCATAACATATAACATATTGATACGTTCAGAAAAAAGGAAATTAAAAGATCTATTTTTTATAAATTTTGCGCAAAAGTAAACTATACATTGAAAAAAATTGGCTGCCACCATTTTTTTGTGCTCGGCTAAACTAATTTGTTTTTACAGAGGATGTAGTCATATGTTTTATTTTCTACTTCTGTGTCATCTTTTTATTATTTTTTGTTTGTTTACAGTCAATACATGTTTTCGCTTCCCTTCGAATCAATTCATGGCTTTATTGCAAAAGCATTTCCTTTAAAAAAACACTCACATTTTCTGAATAATATATTTGCTCTAATTCTTTCAAGCAACATTTATTTTGTCAATTTTATATAATTTTTAATTGTTTCCTTTATAATTACAAGCAAATTAAAGAAGACAAGAGAACTCCTGGATCAAGTGCCAATCCAGAAGACAACGGAACTCCTGGATAAATTATTGGGGAAAAATTTGCCCTCGTGGAGGACTTTTTAAAGGAACTAACTCGCATTTGCGTTACATGGAGAGGAAAAATAGGAAAACCTCCCATGGTTATCTTGATGGCAAGATGACTTTAACCCATAATCCACCTACCACTGAGGATATTTTACGTCAGCACAGGGGTTGGTGCGAGTCGGGGGCGGAATTCGTATCGACCAGCCATCACTGGGATTTGAACCCGGTCCACCTCATTGGAAGGCGAACGCTCTATCCCCTGAGCCATCTCAACACAAGCGTGATTGTGAATAACATTCTTCATAGTTTGATAATATAAAACAGACGTCAAAAAATCTTTAAAAAACTGGTTAATGGGGGGTTAACCGTATTCAAGTGTATTTTCAACCATACATAGACCCCATACCATAATTCTATACAAGAAAAAAGTTACCTTATCTGTTCATATCACAATGAGCTCCCTCTCTAAGCAACTTTGTCGTGTAAGCCCCGGATGTTTAATTAGAAAAGAGTTCCGTTTTCAGAGCTTCTCCAACGTTCTTAATAGTCTTGAGGTTTGGAAATTTAGCTGACTTATCCATCCGTCAAAAATCTTTACTTTCTCAACAAAAAAAAAAGTAGCTTACCAAATGAGTCTATTAAAAAAAGAACAAAGACCAGCTGCTCTCCTTTAAGGGTTAACCCAAATCTTCAAGATATCATTATATCATCCAATAATCAAGTAAAATAACTAGCGTTGCCACCTGCACTTTATCTAATTTAACCATCGCTTCTCTAATGGTGAAGTAGAAAACAGATGGCGGGTATCTGATTTTCTTCATACATAAGTATGAATACTATTCATTGTCCATGTCCGCGAAATAGACCATTATGAAGTATATAACTGAAGGAGAGAGACCCATAGCCTACGGAACATCTAAGTTACCTCACTTGCTGAATATGAGATGAAACATGCATATGAGATGATCAGACACCAAGAAGTAAGTTATTGAAAGTTGAAAAACTTGTAAAACAAATTTATTAATAATGGGTTGTTTTTGTTGAGCGATCAAAACGAATTATCAAACCGTGTTGGTTTTGATCATGTTGCTCCAACAAAGTTAGACGCATTCCTGAAATGAGTTGATCAGTCATGATAGTACCATCAAATAATAAGATGGTTGATCTATGGAAACTTGTGATGTTAACCATATTAATAATTACTGTCAAACCATCACAGATATCATTAAAAAATATCCTGTAAAGAGACTGAATCCCTTATACTTCTCTTCTTTGTTTCTTTCTATTCAATGCATCATATTTTCAAAATTTTGTTAAGCAAAATCATACAAGTGTATAATAATTGTTGAATAGTTACTTTGATTTTATTATATAAACGTATCGTTAAACCAAATACTATTAAAATTGGAGACAATCGAGGAAATGGGAAAAGTTCTGAAAGTATATAATACTCATATTAAGATGTCTGACATTTTCGTAACGTTTCGCCTCAGGCAGCAATTGTTACACTATTGCTAGGATAAACTTTGACGATGCAGGCAAACTATTAATTCTCATTTTCTAAAACTCTAACAAACTAAAACAATTGTTATGCTTTACAATCCAAGCAGTTTTCTTTTTAGCCAATAAAATCTCTTTAAGTTATTATCAAGAATCTCATTTACACAATTTTGAAGCCATCTCTCCTTATCAAAATAAGGACTTATATATTTACTATTTATCCAAATGTATTAGTTTAAATTATAAATAATTAAAAGATTTTGTCATATTAAGTTCAACCGAAAGGTTGACTTATGATCTTTAAATATTTCCTTTAAACAGAATAGTACCTTTTAATTGAATCAAAAATTATGAGTTATCAAAACAAAAATTATGAACTTTTGATTTCTTTTTTTTTGTTGAAAATACTAGCAATGAAAAGCAAAAATGTTTCCACTTTCTCAGGAGTCACTTTTTTCTGAAACTGGGAACTTTTTTTTTTTTTCCATTACAAGACCCATAATAACTAGACACAATTATTAAAGACAAAAACATAATTAAAATGTATTATTTATTGCCCTTCCCTATAACATCTGTCCACACAGATCTGAGTTGGTGGACGAATACCTCCAATCGGAGGATATTCAACAACTGAGGTGGCCTGCGATGTACCCTGACCTTAATCCCATCTAACACATATGAAGCACCCTTGGATGCGCAATTGCAGCTCGAAAACGGCTTCAACGCCCATCGATGTGCTCCATGATACATTTGGTGCAAAATTTAGTTCGTTTTCTACATGTAAATAGCATGAAATGCGGATGCGGTAGTTGTGGAGCTGTTCGAGGTAATAATACACCTTATTAGACTGAGAGTCTGTGAGGGTATTGGTCAGCTGCTGTGCTGGACAAGTGACGAGTTTTCTTATTTAGGGTAAACAGTGTGCTTATTTTTGTGTATCCAATTATTGCATTTTATATCAAATGATACTTTGAACAGGTTTCGTTTTACTTGCATTGTTAGTTTTTTTTTTTTTTATTTCAAATAAAAACATTTTCTCTATAACCATTTATACTAGTGTTTTCAGGCAATACAGTATTTTAACTACAGTATTTTTTTAATACTTATGTTTTTTTTGTTTTTGTTTTTTTGGGGTTGCTGAACAAGAATCTGCTTTTTGCGACCAAAATATTTGCCGTGAAATGAATTTTTTCTTGTAAAAACCGGCATATAACATTTTTTTATTTAAGATGAAAAATTTCTGATGCCATGTTTGAAAGCCAGATAAAAATTTCTACGAACTATATATAATTAAATTTTGTCCATAGGCTTACAAATCAACGAATTACGAGCTCGAAAAAGCGATTATTGCTTTGGAATACTGCCTCTCTCAGTACTTCAACGGAAAAATTGGAGAGAACAGTTATTAGGGGTTTGAAATTTTATAAAAATTATCATATCTAGTCTCGTTATGTATTTTGTAGGAAATTTTCTATAGTTTTCAAACATGTCACTAGAAATTTTCTAACCTAAATTAAAAAACAAAGATTTTCCAGTTCTTTTCCAGAAAAAAAAAATTCGTCGAAAAATGTGGATTCGTAGTCTCTAAAAAAACATTAAGTATTCAAAAAATAAAAGCTCCCGTCAATTTTTCCAGGTGACGTCAATTTTGGGCTCGATTGCCTAGGCAAATTATCTATTCCACTTATTTGGCACATCGTACGTAGCTTTATTTTATTTTTTGAAATAATGTCAAGTGTCTAGGTTGCGCTATTCTGTTTCAATAAGCCATAAAAGATTGCCAAATAATTGACGCAAGTGATGTTTAATACATTTTTAAGATTTTTAATATCAAGAACCTAATAAACAAATGTAATTTTTTTATGTCCCCTCGAAATAAGAAATTACCGCTTTAGCACAGTTGCAATTATAATTCTGGTAATACTTTATGGTACTACTTCATTTCTAGAGCCGTTAAAAATTTGAATCCTAGGTCTTCTGAAGCCTAAAAATTTGATTTAATCTTAAATTATTAATTTATTGCAAAACATTAAATTTTACTAGCTTCAAAAATTGAAGAAACAAATTCTAGTTATATGAGTCTAGTTTTAGTTCGTTTCCTCATATACTCAAAAGTTCAAAAAATAGCTAATAAATACAATAATAGTTAATAAGAGGTAAGCGAAATTTTTTTTCGCGTCCTTCAAAAACGGAGTATTACCATAATAACTAAGGGCAATAGTACTTTTATAATATTTTCTTCTTTCGAAATAATGCAATGTACTATAATTGCTTTTCAATTGTCGTTCAAAGTAGCTGAATTAATTTTATAAAAACAAAAAAATAATGATTTCAAAAATTAACTTACCAAAACAAACTTTACATATTTACATGCATATTTTACTATTTTAAACCCGTGATTCTAAGCACTTAACCCATTCTCAATGTTTTCTGACCTTTTTGCAAATTATTTTAATTTCATTAATTTTTTTTATTTGACATTAAATGTTTTAATTATATAAGTACATTAGCAAAATAAACACTTGATTTGATAGATCTCTAAAAATCCTAATTCGCTGATATCACGCAGAAGTATCCATCTTGATCTTGTGTAAATTAAGCTAACATAGAAAACCATTGGTAAATAATTAAAAAATGCGGGACCAGTGAAAATAATTTATTTAATAGAGCTAAAAACTAACTAAACTCTCATATTAAAAAAAATATTTATGAAATCGTATGGAAAACTCTTTTGATGGAATGCAGCACGTAAACGGAAGGCGCTTTAAAGTAGGCAGAACTCCTCTTCGAACACCTTCATGATAAGATTGGTATGAGGAAAACACATACAAACATTTGCTTTATTTTTATAGCTAATTTCTCCAAATTAACGTCTTTTCTAATACTTGAAAAGCTTCATCTTTTGTCCAAACGTGAATTATTTTATAGTAGATTTCTTTTCTCTGTGGTTCATATAAGAGGTATACCAAGTTTCATGGGGCCGGGATAGCCTGGTCGGTAGGGCGCTGGGCCCATGTCCGAGTTCATGGGTTCGAACCCCGCCAGCCGAAGACTCCCCGTGTAGTAAAGTGACTGATGCACGTTAAGTCGCAAAAGTCTTCCATGCTCCCATAACAAATCAAAACCTCTGGGGGTACTGGATTTGGAGATCGATCGTTCTCTGATCCAGGTCAAAATTACGATCTGTGAATGAATGGATGTATGAATGGGTCTGCCCTATAAACGGGTGTGACGTGTGGTGTGGCAGAAGTCGAATTCTTGGCCATAGATGGCGCCACTAGACAACAAGAGCAATCGCACCCCCTCTGCCTAAGCATGTATACGTTAACAACAACAACAACCAAGTTTCATAGACACTAGTCCACGAAAACGACTTGAAATATATCAATCCTGTACCTACATTTAGAACTCTAGTTAGCGTTAAAGCACTAAAAACTTTCACATTTACGGAATTATTATTTTAATAAAAAGAAACAGAAAACATGGTTGAAATTATTTAGAGATATAGAGATGAAGAGAAATTAAAAACTTTTAATTAAGTTTACTGACTTAGGCCTAACAGCAAAACGTTTTTTATTCAAGATTTCGTCTAAAAAATCAGGATTTCTATTTTATTTTTGAGAACTTGAGCATAAAAAATTTTTCTTTTAGCACCCACTAACTCGTTGGGACTGAAAAAATATAAATAAAAGTAGTTTACTTATGATTTGATGATCAATATATATACAAAAATATCTCTTTTATAATATTTTTCAAGACACAAAAGTATAAAAGAAAGTATAAAACGTGTTAATATTTATTAACATGTTAATATTTATATGTAGAAAATCAAAGAAACGCATTTCAGGAAGAACAAGCCTTCCCTCATCAGGCAAATATGAATATAATGAATAAGAAATGCAAGATGTTAATTGTATTTTCAGCTGAATGATGAAGAGAGAGACGTTAATGATGAAACACGCAGCTTTGGATTTCTGAATCGGGTGTTAAAAATTTTTTAATAATAAGAATGTTTAAAAATGTTTAATAATTCATAAACCCTATCACTAGTAAAAGAATTTGAACAGAGCCAGATTTTCTTTAAAATTATTATTACTTCTATTTTTATTGAAAATTTATCACCTACATTTTTCGAAAAATTTCTTAATGCAACCATACTTATTTACAAAGATGGCAGGAACCAAGCCTTCGAATGAATATGTTAATAACCATGCAGTATTTGTAATAATTAATAATGCATATAAAATATTGAAACAGAAAGCTCATCACGCGTGAATACATTTTATAATTTTACTACAGTGTGTATTTCTTTTTATAATTAATAATTAAAATTTAAAAAAATAAAAAAATATATAAATTTTAAAAAGTTTTTTTAAGAAATATTTAGCTTATATTCCAAAATTCATTTATTTTTAATTTTGAATATCTTTTATTTATAAAATTCCAAAATTCATTTATTTTTAATTTTGAATATCTTTTATTTATGCAATTTTTAAAATACTCGCATATTATATGACAAAAACTTGACTGTCTTAAGTCTCCAAATAAGTTAAGACTGATGTTTACTACATTGAGTTGCAACACCAAAAAAAACTTCTTCCCAAAACAGAAATTACTTAGTATACAAAAATACTTCACTACAAAGTATTTTATTTTCGTTTCCAATACCTAAGCGTAATCATTTGTCATATATAATTCGTTTTCTGGAGGTACGATAAGTTTCTAAAAATAAAGATACATTTTTTCTTTCCAAATACGCCTTGTCATATGCTCATCCATCTTTTGATATAAAAATGTATTGCGTATACTATTTATTCCGATTAAGTTTGGGAGTACATCAAAATTCACATTATTCAAAAAAAAATATTTTTCTTTCTGTTAGGAATTTTTATTTTTGTTCTTTAATTACATGTAAATAAATATATTTAATCACCCCATAAATTAATAGAAATAAGGAATAAAAGGTAAATTCAACGGTGTAGAAGCGTCACTTTTGTAACTTTAATGACATAAAATAAAAATTCTAATAATTGCAAAAATCAGGAAAAAAAGTACTACAATCAAAACCATAAGGCCATGCACTCGATTTTTTTTTAATTATTGCAGTTTTTTTTGTGAAATACTGTCAACGAATAATTGAGACTTTTGTAAAACTAAGCTTCTACTATTTCTTCTAATTATGAAAAATATTTTTACGTGGAATAATCTTTTAAAATAGCTTAAATCTAACTATAAGATTAAAAATTATTTAGAGTGTAACTTTCTCGTAGTTTAAATGTTATCCTTTGAGATACTTTTTCTTCATACCAAACAAAATTATTATTGAAAACTACCATAGCATTTAGACATTAAAAATAAAGATTACGTTTCTCTAAAAACATTAAGAGTTAAAACATATATATTTATTAAGTTATGCCTACTGAAACTATAAAAACTATATCTCGTGAAATTATATGCGCAACAATCAGATTTTTAATGAACTAAACGAACTAAATTCTTAATAAACTATTTAAATTAGATTATAAAAAAGCTAAGAAGTACGCCGAGTCTGTTGCTTTTTTTTAAACCAAAATTTTGAGCATTAAAAGTATAATTTCATTAAATAACGACATGAGAAAAGAAAATTATGTTTTTGAAAAGCCAGACACATTGTGCAACTATTTTGTAATTTCCAAAATGACTTCTTATATCTTTAAAGTCAAAATGAATCTCTTCTTCCACAATTTATTTCAACGAAGGAAAAGTGCTAATTTGGTTCTAAATAACAACTAAATACGTATTGCGATGCATCAAGTTAAATACGTTTAAGTATGTTAAACACAAAGAAAGAAAAATTGTGGTCTTTTTGTAATCTAAAATCTCTAATCGGCGATAATATAACATACACGTATGTTTTTTAAAAAAAGTATGTTTTGTAAAGTACCTTTTTAAAATACTCTATAAAGAAAACAATTTAATAAATAGAAAGTTTCCTTTGCGATTTTTAACAGCCGATTTTCTTTTTTCTCTTTTTTTTTTTATTCTGGCGTTTGGTAAATAGAAGACTTATAAGTTTTTAAGAAAAATGTTTATCTATTCATCAATTTTATTTTAATTTTTGAAGAGGTAAAGTCAATAATGTTGAAGTTTTTTCTTGACTCTTAAAGTATTCATAATATTTAATCTTTAATTCCCTGAACGAAATTTTATGCTCCTCGATGTTTAAGAATGTATTAGAAAACATCAAAATGCTTAATCAGTAAATACAGAACGAGTAGTTTTTTAAACTCAGCGTCAGAAAAAAAGTTTTTTAAATGAGACTACTTTTTAAAAAAATACAGAAATTAGTTTTTGACTTTTTTTCACGTTAATAACACGAACCTTATATTTTTAAGAAAATTAAATTTTTTTTGTTTAGAGATTTCTAACTTAAACAAAATTATTTTAATGTTTGTGTTACTTTGTTTTATTCATACATTCAATATTTATCATGTAAAAAGGTACGATTATTATTATTTTTTAGAACTTCTCTTAGTTATAAATTACAATACGAAACATATTTTTTTTTAATTTTCAAAGTCAATTAGAAATATTTTCTAAGAACCTAATAATGAAATTAAGGATAATTAAAAAAAAATACCATATAACAATTGTAATTGAAACTTAACAATTGCAATTGAAAGGAATGAATAAGATTTTATTTTATTTTATAACCGTCGTTGAGCAGTTGACCCAATTTTTCTGTTTACGACTACTAATGTTAAACTCCGTAGCCTTGTCATTTTGAACCAATCCAGAAAACAAGGAAACTCCTGGATTAGTACTCCCAGAAGTATGATTTGTAATGGGAACATGAAGGACTTTGCGACTCGACAGATTTAACGTGCATCAGTTTCCATTTACTACACGGGGTGTCCTCAGCCGGCGGATATCGAACCCACGACCTTTTGGGTAAGGGCCCAGTACTTTACCAACCAGACTATCCCGACCAAGTGATTAAGATTTTATTTTACTTTATAACCGTCGCTGAACAGTCGACCCAATTTCGGGTTTACGACTACTAATGCTCAACTCCGTAGCCTTGTAATTTTGAACCCAATCCAGAACAGAAGGAAACTCCTGGATCAGTACCCCCAGAGGAATGATTTGTTATGGGAACATGGAGGACATTTCGACTCGACAGATTTAACGTGCATCAGTCACCATTTTACTACACAGGGAGTCTTCGGTCGGCTGGGATCGAATCCACAACCTCTTGGACATGGACCCAGTGCCCTACCATTGTTCTCATTCTACCATGTTCTTATTCAACTTTCAAAATTTGTTTACAAGTTCGTCTTTAGATGGTAATGACTTAAAAAGTGCAACACCATATGTGAGCGGACATAGTTCCTAGACATAGTCGACTAGCTCGACATCGACGTCGATAGAATTCATTTAATTGGGTGTAGAGTCTAATAACACAAACTCCTGTTCAAGTATACTGTAACAACGATCTTATCAATTCAAGGTTAAAAAAAATCAAAACGGGTTCAATATATCAAGCCTGACACAAAAAATTAGAAAAAGAAAGTAAGAAACAAATAAAGATTAAAGGATGATAATCATCAACTTGGTACTTAATAGCACAACTAATAAATCCTTGTGCAGATCAAACAATTTGTTATTAAAATATGGTGCTAGAAAAAGTTTTCTTGTTACTAATCGTTTATTCACAGCTAATTTAAATATATATTTACAGCATCTCTAACTATAAAATACCAACCGTAGTGACTCAGGGGATAGAGCGTCCACCTTCCAACCAAGTCAACCGGGTTCGAATACAAGTGATGAGAGGTCGGTACAAATTTTTCACCTGGCTCGCACTGACTGTGCAGACGTAAAATATCTTCAGTGGTAGACGGATCATGGGTTAGAGTCCCTTTGACTTCATGATAACCGTGGGAGGTTTTCACGGTTTTTCTCTTCATGTAACGCAAATTCGGGTTAGTTCCTTCAGAAGCTCCTCCACAAAAGCAAGTTTCACCCAATACTTGATTCAGGAGTTCTCTTTTTCGGGATTGGGTTAAATATTACTAGGCTACGGAGCTGAACATTAGTAGTCGTAAGCATAAAATTGGGACGGCTGTTCAAGGACGGTTATAGAATTAAAAAAATAAAAACTTCTAATAAAGAAAATAAAATTTTGACACACGCAGAATGACGGTGATTAAAATACAAGTTAAGATACTTCAGGAAGCATTTTGATTTTTTTTAAAAATTGGCGTTTAAAAGAATTAAAATTAAATCATTGCACTTGCTAACGTTTTCTAATTATTAGTCGTCTTCGCGCAGCTAATACAAACTGGGGGCTGATAACAGCACCACTTATTCATAATAAACACCTCATATATAAGGAATTAATTCACTTTTGGATGTTTACTAAATTACAAGCTAAGCTGCTTCATGAAGGTAATAGATTTTTTTCTCCTCTATAATTTCTAAATGTCTTCTAAGAGCTATTTCAAAATAGTGCTAAACACCTCTTATTTAACTCTATCTTACCAAATAAGGCTTGGGTGTTGTGCTTTGCATACCATTAGTGATATCCATTAAAACTTTTATGGATGTCTATCAATAATGCCGCCTCTGAGGTTCCCTTCATGCACTGGTATGACAAGCTTCTACTTTCCTTCTATTTCAGCACAATATGCCGGGCACTTAATTTATGTGTTCCAATATCAAGAACCTTTAGTTCCCGATTTACTGCGCCTTCCTCCCCTTTCTAGCCATTCTCTTAGATTTGAATTCCAAGGTGACGGGGCTTGAGCCGATAGCCCTCATGAATTATCAATCAGCTTTTGACTTGTTCTAAACAACGCTTTAATTAAATTTCGAACCTTAACTGCGCAGGAAGTAAGTACTGGTGGATTCTTTCGATGTTCGCCTTGACATTATCAGCTCTCAGCCGTTTTATCGTATATATTTAACGGAGCTTTACGTTTCGATGATGAAGCGGTATAGGTTAAGATGTAATTTCTGACAGAAGAATTTTAACTCTCGGTTGACGTGAAATAATTGTTCCACATAGAAATGTTCCAGATTGGTTAAATATCTCTGGAGATAAGTGATTGGATAATGAGGAGGACTTCAAACTTGATGCAACCCAAAGTTAGTGGAATATAGAATGAGAACTAAATTTTAAAATTCAGAAACTATCAGTAGAATGGTTTTTATGTAAATAAAAAACTCAATATGAAAATACTTAGACGAAACTCGAAATTATTTTAAAAGTTTTAGTTTAGAATCAGTATTATACTTTAGAAACTAACATTAGGACGGTTTCTGAGTGAATAAAAACCTCAATACAGTAATTCTAAGGTTAAAGCTGGAAATTGTTTTAAAAGTTTTGGTTTGTGTCCAATATCTTAGATACTGGAAATAAACAGTTACTGTGTCAATAAGAACCTCAATGCAGAAATGCTAATTGGAAATTGTTTTGAAAGTTTAGGATTAAGCCCAATATGAATATCTGAAGTTTGATCTCTCCTCTGAAGAGCCTACATTTTGAATTTACAGGAAGGTGTAAGAGCTAAAAAAATGATAAATATTATCTTGACAATTTGACTAGTGAAAATATTTTTCTTAACTCATTTTTCTTGAATGATATCGAAGCTAAGTCAATAAGACTAATAATTTAGAATGTTATGCTTAATATAAGTCAAAACTTCCTTTTTATGCATAGAATCCAAATGCTTCAAATGTATTCAACCTGCAGTAATGATTTTAATTCTCATCTCATTTAATTAAGAGTCAACATAAAATTGGGAAACAATATGTTTTTCGTCTCAGCAACTCAAGATGCCTATCGGGGGAGGGTAAATGTCCGATCGCTATATTTAGCCTAAATCCGAACTTTTAAACGCTTCCCTGATTATCTCGAGTTAACTAAGGTATGTATAGATTGAAAATATTTATTATCCCGTGTAAACTCGGGCATAGCAGAATTCACCAATACGTTTTTTTTTTTTTTATCACGTTTTTATTCGGCCGGAAGCAAAACAAAAAATAATAATCTGCCGTGATTGAAAGTTGGCCAATATTTGTTTGTGAGTTTCGCTATTTGTGGGACTGCAGGCTTGTTTTGTATAATTGTATATACAATGGTTGATAAATTTACGTAGAAAAGAAAGAGTTAAAAAATGGGGTTCCAGCGCGAAAGTGAAAGTAATGCAGATGATGTTTGAGATTATGAAGTTGTGAACAGATACAATGACTAATATTTAACTTTTTTCATTTGCCAGAGACAACTCAGAATACTAAATTTTAATTAAGTAATTTCTGATTTTAAATTAAATATCTTTTACGAATTAAAAAATTAAAATTTCAACTTAGAATTGTTGACATTTATTTTTCAAAAAAAAAAAATTATTAGAAGAAGAAGTTAAAGCAATTATCTATTTTTTAAGTATTCAACACTACTTTTAGAGGTTAATTTAACAGAGTGGAATGATTAGGAAAACGTTTATAAAATCATCCACTCTATCGAGAAAATCCTTCTTAGAAGAGTGGTTAAAGCATTGAGCTGTCGTTGCAAAGAATTGGTGTTCGATCACTAGCGTCAAAAATATTCTTGCATTAAAAGTTGACCACTTCAAAAAAATTCTTTTTTTAATTTATTTTTTATTGCTCATTAATGCAAGAAAAACGATAGAATAACAAAAATAAAGTAAAAATGTACGAGAATAAAGATATTTTTTAAATTTAAAATATGATAATTTCTTCAATTGCGGTGTCATTTTAATAATGTTTTTTTTCCAGTTTTTTTTAACACATTAACGGAGTTATGATCCATATTGGACGAGGCAATGCTGTTTTTAAAACATTAGTAACAAAAGTTTCATCTCTTTAAGGAGGGTTTGGTGACTCATTTATTACTGCATTTTCACCGCCATTTTCTTCATCATTTTTGTTATAACGTATTTGTAAATTACATCTACAAATCATAAATGAGTTGCTAAAATATCTTCAAAGTTGAAGAAATCTTCAAAACGAACACATTCCTTGTGTTTTTCTACTCCATTAAGAACAAGGTTGTTTTCTCCAACTACAAAATCTCCCGTTATTAAAAAAAAATATAGATGAAAATAAAATCGTTTCCAAACAGGCTTACAGTGGTCATATATAAAGATTTTTCTGCTCTGAAGGAGCAGAGGCCACAACATATCGTCGCTAAATAGAAATTATCGTTGTGTAGATCGTCGTTAAACAAAGACTATCGTTGTATAGATAGTCTTTAAACAGAGTCTAAACTAATAACAATCAAGAACTGCTGTGATAGTAATCTAGCAAAACGAATTAAATAAAATAGAAACTATCGTTGCATAGATCATCGTTAAACAGAGAATAAACTAATAATAACCAAAAATAGTTATAAAAGTAATCTAACAAAACTAAATAGCTAAAATAGATACCGTTCTATAGAACGTTGCTAAAACAGAGACAAAACTAATAACAACTAAAAATAGCTATAAAAGTAGTGAACAAAACATTTTATATTAAAAACAAAGTAATACATTATGTTAAATATTGATTAATAAGATTACCAATTTTTAAGAGTAATCCTATCAAAATGCAAGTAGAACTTTAACAGGAAAAATCCAATTGTCGTTTTTCAGAATTCTCATAATCAACTATTCTTATTACATTTTTAGCAGATATCTTTTAATTAGATGCGTAAGCATTCCAGAATAAATAACATTAAATAAGAGGGGAAAACGAATCTATCTAATCAAATCTTTAAGAATTTCATCTGGCTCGCTCCCACAATTCGTTAAAGAACACCTCAAAACACTTTCTCAAATATTTGGAAATCGCAGTCTTTATTTTGTTTCACTCTTTTTTTTTCTTTTTTCAGCATTCAAGTACGTTTTACGACCTTAATTTCCTTCCACGTTTGCGAACGGCGAAATTAAATAAATGAGTAGATGGAACGATGGCAGTTCCGCAGCCCCCCCCCCCTTTTTTTTTCCAGATCCGTAAAGTCGTTATTTTTACCACTCTAACTTTTTTTTTCTCTTTTATCATGTTAATATTTCATTTTGTTTCGATCCCTTAGAATTTAATTAAAATAATAACAAATGTCAGTAAAATAGAATAATAGAAATAGAATACTCTAAATGTAAGTCATTGAGATTTCGGGAATCGCTGGGTTTAAAAAAAAAGACGCAAAAAGGTATTAATTGCTGAAATGAGCTGGCATATTAAGTATAAATAGATTATTAAAAGAATAATTAGTTTTTATTTTTTTTTCTTAATTTTTTTTATTCTCAGTGGTTTTAATAAGACTGTATTTTAAATGAAATCTATACAGGAGAAAAAAAGTCAGTCTAACTAATTGTTACTTTTATAGTGCAGGTTATTTTTTGTAAAATCTGTCAAAAGCCATGCGACAATAACAGTAAAAAAATGTAAATACCGTTTAAAACTAATTTTTTATGCTTCAAAAAATGTTTCTTTTTTAACTGTATTCAAACAATATTGGGTAAGAAAAAAAGTGCGCAATAATAGGGGCCTAAAGTTTCCATTAACATATGGCTTACCAAGAGTTAAGTTAAATAAAATTTATTTCTTGAGAGCACGAGATCTAATGAAGTTGTTGCGTGCTTTAAGAAGTTGATAAAAACGGAGTCATAAACTAAGCCTGAATCAAAAACGGGGAAATTAAAGAGCAGACTTGTTTACTTGACTATAGTGATGAAATCATGGAGTTGAAATATTACAGATCCAATTTTCACGTAAGTCGGATATATTGATTAGTTATTCATGTTACTAAATATATTTTATTTTGACTTTATTATAGACAACGTTCAAATCGGAAGGGTAGATTGTTTGCTGAAACTCGCTACTATGAGACTCTCTAGTGTATATGTTACCGTAAATGAACGAAATCAAAAGAATGTCGACTTTCACCGGTGAATGTCAAAGATCACATAGTCGCTTGTGTAAATGTCGGAAATATTTGTTACATCCGAATTGATATTTATTTTGTCGTTGATATTATTGTGATTATTTGATATTTTAATATCTGCTGAGGATAGATTAGGAGAAACATCAGTGTAGTATAAACCGGGCAAATGTATACCGGGCTGTGGCACTTTACAAGACCTAGTATATATTTCGTATATCTGCCAAAATGACTATGTGATTATCAACATTCCCTAGTGGAAGTCAAGAACCACCTATTTCGGTCATTCACAGTAACATACTCATAAACAAAATAGAAATCAGAGAGCTAAATTTTGCATTGCCTCATTACTTTGCCGTGCATTTAGTACACCTGTTAAGATCAAAAAATGCTTGAAATTTGTTAATGATGGTGTTAAAATGAAATACTTGGCCGAATTTCCGTAAATCTTCAACTGATTTATTTTTTTTATTAGTATTAAATCGTAACTTAATAAAGCAATTGGTAAATATTTCTTTCAATTTCTTAATATTCAGTGCAACTACATGATCTCGTCTAGTGTAATATTTCCCTTAATCCCTTCCCTTACCAATTACTTTGAAAAAAAAATGAAAAAAATAATTTTTATTTTATTTTATTAATAAATACAAGTAACTGAAACAAAGCTTATACACAAGTTTTAAGTTGAAATTTTTAATGTTTTTATCTGTAAGAAACCTTTAATTTAAAATCAGTTTACTATCCCAAGTTATTTCGGGCAAATGAAAAAAGTTTAATATTAGTCTTTGTATGATAGTTCTTAAAACAAAGGGCAACACAAAGTGATACTTTTCAAACGTCAGTGACGGAATACGCCATTTTTTACTCTTATTGCTATGTAAATTCAGCAACTATCGTGTATACAATCGCACAAAACACGCGTGTAATTTCACTGTCCAACATCAAAACACCCAAATAAAACTTGGCAAACTTCCTATTGCAGATTATGTTTTTTGCTTTCGACCGAGTAAAAGCGTCATAAAACAAATTGTACTGACTAATTCTACTAAACCCGAGTTTTCTCAGGATGATAATTATTTGCAATATATACGTACCCGAGATAACTCGGGATACTCAAGGAAACGGTTAATATTCAGTTCATCAGCATGATCCCATCTAGTGTAATATTTCTCTTAAATCATTTATTTTAACTGTGTTAACTACTAAATAATTGCTTTATTATATTCAAACGAAAACCATTAGAAATGAAAAATCCTATTGCAAAATTAACATGAAGATGTTAAATATAAAATGAAAGACTTCCTGGCTGATTTCGGATATGCATTTTTAAAAACTTAATTTAGAAATTTACACACTATCTTCAGTTAATACAGCCGACATTAGGGGATTTATTTTCAAGAGACAAGCACTATTTATTCCTTATTCAAATGAGATTCCCTACGAAACGGGAGAAACTCCTTCGCGTTTCCCCTTCTCCTTTAAGCCCTTGATACAGATTTTAGGGAATTAGGGAATATGGCAATTACATTTAGAAGTCCCGGACGGTAAGCGTAAAATATCGGTTTAAGTGATTAAAATGCAGATGTAGGGACTAATGTTTAGGATGTTACAACTCCCTTACAAATGAAATCTTGATAGCGAAGGAAATGATGCCTACAAAGTTTAACTGAAATACCAGAAGTCTTAATCTTCTATATTTATAAAAAAAATTTTATTTTAAAAAATAACATTTTTATATTTAATTAAATGAAGATTTATCTCAAAAATTTGAATTTTAAATATCATTTATGTAATATATTTAAAGGAATGGTAAAAGACGTCATTATTTTAAGAAAAAAAGTTATAGAGAGGGATTGAGATTAAAGGAAATAGTCTATAATAATGCGTCATTTTTAAACTTATAAGAAATGTTACGATTCAAGTATTTTAAATTCCCCCTCGCTCAATTTTAAGGGATGAATATTAAAAAACAAATTTTTATTGACATGCTATTTTACATCTTATAATAAATAAAGTAAATTCTTTCTGTATCCCATAAAAGGGCAAAATTAACTTGATTCTTAATAATTAATATGCATACTTAAACAATTACAATTGTTTGAATATTTTTTCCTGAATTATTACTTTACAAAATTATAGTTTCATTGCATTTCAAAATTCTTGACTTTACAAACATAAAAATAAAAAAAAATTAAGGAAGAGTTGTTAGAAAAATTTCAGTTCATTTGAAAAACTCATAAAAATAATAATGGAATAAATACTAAATTTAGAGAAATCACAAAGAAATATGCATGAGCAAAAAATTCATAATTCACATGAACAAATTCTTTTACAAATAAAAATTTTGAGGAAAAGTTTTTAGAGTCGTACCATAAAAACTCATTTAACTTGATAAAATTGTATACAATATTGGTATTTGATACTTTATTCAACAAAAACTTTAAAGTACAATATTATTCAGAATTTCCGTTTAAAAATCTGAAGAAATATGACAAGCAAAAATCATAGAGTAAACTAAGTTCGCAAATACTATGCAGAATCTATATCATATTTTTTTATTTTTTTATTTCATAACAGTTGTGCTAGAGCTGATGAAATTTATGGCTTACGGCTACCAAAATTTAACTCAGTAGCCATAAAATTTTGAACCCAATCCAGAAAACAAGAGAACTCCCAGATCAAGTATTGGGAGAAATTTGCCTTCGTGGAAGACTTTCTGACGGAACTAACCCGCATTTGCGTTACATGGAGAGGAAAACCATGAAAAACTCCAATGGTTAGCCATATGGGAAGGGGATTCAAACCAATGATCCGTTTAACACTGATGATATTTTACGGCACCAATGTGGTCAGTGCGAGCCGGGTGCGGATTTCGAATTTACCAACTATCGCTGGGATCGAACCCGTGTCACCTCATTAGGAGGCGAACGATCTATCTTCTGAGCCACCATGGTTTGGAAGCTCATACATAACGCATTTAACAAAATTTTTATTTAAAATAAATTTCTATTCTTGTGAAAGTTTTATTCTTGTTATATTAATGAACTACATTTTTCTGGCCACGATTATCTCAAACCAATAGATGACACTAGTGTTGTATAGAAGCAGGGTCATAGTGTTGTTGTTCCTGAACGTGTAGTTTTTTAAAGAATAGTTCTGAATCACCCAATCTATAACACTTTTCCTTGCGTTATCAACTAAAATCTGGTAATAAAATTGCACTTTGATAGCAAATATATAAAGACTTTCTTAACAAAAATTTTTAAAATTAGTTATCAGGCTTTTCTCAGTATAGAAAACAAATCTGTAAATAACCTTAAAGAAATATCTGCATATTTTAGACTAACGAAAAAATTAAAAATTTAAATTAGGTTATTACAAAGCCACACCGTAGTACATTCCTTAATTGTGTAATTTATATTTAAGTGCATTGATTTAACAGGAAAATGCGTTTTTGTCACAAAAAATATTTAATAAATGAAGCGTTCAGTAGCAATATCATGAAAAGTTTTACTTATAACAATTACAGTATTGATGTAAAATGAATTTCAAAATCTGATCTAGATATATTAAATTATTTTACAATGTATGCATAATGTTCAATATTAATTACCTTTCTGTACGGTGGAAGCACGTTCGATGTGATATGAATAATGATGATATCCTTACTTGTGATACAGAAATTATCTCTTCTTCAACTTACTCGCATTTTAAGGTTCTTACAGCTAGATGTCACTACCAATATAATGACATAGATACGTTAGTCTTATAGATACTCTGCTTCGATATGTTTAAATAGTTTTTGCACGTTTTACATCACCACCATTACATCTAATATCACCAATGTGAAATGAAAAATCAGTCTATCTACACTTAACAGAGCAAATACAATTAAAAATGACGAGATAAAGTTACTTAGCTTCATTTTTTTAAAATTGGTAATTATTTTCCGGGTAAAAAAGAATACTCTACTACCAGCTCAACAAAAGCGAATCAATAAACAAGTCAATTATCTTTGCCAGGCAGTTAACAAATAACATATCAATGTGCCATTCTGCCGGTTGGAGTTGTCTCGTTGTTTTATCAAAACTTTTGTGGAGCGAGGGTAGCCAGTTCGAAACTCACCACAACCCTGGATACTCCCGGACTAAAAACATATTGCAGGGTTGAAAACCAAAAACATAATTTTGAGAAAAAAGCGTATAATTTAAAGGATATATAACTTAATAAATTAAACAGACTATGATTTTTCTGACAGACCCGAAATCAAGTTGATAGGTAGGTACTTCATATAGGTCGCACTAGAGCTGCACAATGGGCTATTGGCGATGGTCTGGGAAACATCCCTGAGGATAATTCGTAGGTATGCCATCGTAATTTTGATCCTCTACAGAAGGGATGGCTCTCCTGATTTCCCGAAATCAGACAGAGGACCGAGGATTTGTATTTCCAATGCAATAATGAGCCTCATTGTTTAAAAGCAATTCGTTAAAGAAATGCTTAAATTAAGTAGGATCAACAGAGACATATACTTATGCCAATTCGTGATTATTACTTGTCTAACGATTCTAATAAATTAATGAGTATAATCAAGTGGCCGAAGAAAATTAAAAATGGTCTCTTTAACCATGTTCCATCTGTTGAAGCTGGGAAACAGCAAGGTAGAAGGTTCGATTAGGATAAAAAAAGACTCGTGTACTTATGCCAGTTCAAGATTAATACTTGCCTAACGACTCTAATAAATTAATGAGTATAATCAAGTGGCCGAAGAAAATTAAAAATGGTCTCTTTAACCATGTTCCATCTGTTGAAGCTGGGAAACAGCAAGGTAGAAGATTCGATTAAGATCAACAAAGACTCGTGTACTTATGACAGTTCGGTATTATTACTTGTCTAACGACTCCAATAAATTAATGCGTATAATTAAGTGACTGGAAAAAATAAGGTAGGTGGGTACTTTATTTACGTCACACTAGAGCAGCATAATGAGCTATTGACGACGGTCTGGGAAGCATTCCTGAGGATGATCCTAAAACATGCCATTACGATTTTTATCATCTGCAGAGAAGATGGCTCCCCTGCTTTGGTAGGTCGATGAACTGCGCATGAAGTCGAGCACTTTACAGTAGAACAGTTTAACGTGGACCGATACCGCACACCCTAGTTCCCTACGCAGGCAGATCAAAGTGGTCACCCACCCGCTTACTGACCGCAGCCAGTGATGCTTGACTTCGGTGCTCTACTGGGAACCATGTCTTTTCGATTAGTACATTGCGGGACAAAGAAAATGAGAAATGGTTTCTTTGACTATGTCCCTTCTATTGAAGCTCTGAAACAGCAAGGTATAAGGCTCGATTAAGATCAACAAATAATTATATTCTCAGGCAGGTTCGGGATTAATACTTGTCTAATGACTCCAATAAATTATTAAGCTTAATCAAGCATTGTAAAAAAGGCTAGATTATCTCTTTGACCTTTCGTTGAAGAGTTGGAACAACAAAATACAGGGTTCAATTAAACATTAGTCTGTTGTTTTTTTTCTTTTCCTTCTAACGGTGACTTTCTATAAATTAAGATGGTTTTATTTTCAAACCGATAAGTTATAAGATATAACTTAGTAAGCTAATGAATTATTTTAAAGCATAATTTTGAAAAATAGACTATAATATCTATATAATATATTTTTAGTTGCAAATAAATGAATAAATAAAACTCCCAATATCCTGTTAAATTTAAAATGATTTGCTGATGTATCATTAGTATGGGTTTTGCGTACATTAAAAAAACTGAACTATTCATTTTCAAAAAAGTTCTATTCGGGAAGTTTTGGTAATGACATTTAAATTACGAATATATTTGCGACAATTACTGCTACATTACCATCATCCGATTAAATGGACACTTCAAAACTTTAAAAACTAACGTCACTTTGATCTATAGGTGTGAAAGAAAATAATTACTATAGAAATCAATACGTGCAAGTACTTTAATGTACTTTTCACGT
This sequence comes from Parasteatoda lunata, assembly GCA_949128135.1. Lineage (NCBI taxonomy): Eukaryota > Metazoa > Arthropoda > Arachnida > Araneae > Theridiidae > Parasteatoda > Parasteatoda lunata. The sequence continues at coordinate 11,144,057 of OX421971.1, read as the reverse complement.
CGTTAAATTTTATTTTACTTCCTGGAAATAGATTTGTAAACTTTATTAGATTACCAGGGCCAGTAAAAAAGAATTCTATTTTCTGGTTTTCTCTATTTAATCTGGTTAGTCCCTTTCTTTAATTCAAGGTACCCATCACTTTATTCAGAAACTTTATGTAAACAAACTGATGAGTCATTCCTATGCAAAAAAGTGGAATCACTCGGGTATGTCGATTCGAAGCCTCATGTCTACCCATAGAAAACAACCCTCCCCTCTAAAGTTATTGTTGCTTCTATGATGAGGGTGGAAAAAAACTATGACCGGCATTAATTAATCTATCATTATAATTGCTTAATGAAAGTTGAAGATATCACTTTTTACAGAAGAAATTATGCGTTTGAAATTGGAGAAGATATCTTTTTTAATGGGAAACATCATATTTTATGTAAAAAGAATGTCTCATTTAAGACTGAAATGTACCCTTTTATTGCAAAAAAAACTACTTCAATTTAAAATGAAAAAAAAAAAAAAAGAAGTTTGGAAATTAAAAATGTCTAATATTTTAAGGGAAAATTTTGGTTTTAAAGTAAAAAACATCCTGTTTTACAAATCCGCTGTATAGAGGGAAATGTCTTATTTAACACTAGATTGCCTAAAGAAGTCATTTTGACTGTTTTTTTAATTTTAATTCGAAAAACAGTGATGTATATAATGACACAATTTCTTAGAATTGTGTGACTTTTTCTATAACATATAATTCTTTTATTGTTAATATTTGCTAATAACTTGTTATACAACTGTAAATAATATAAAAAGTATTAAAAATTAATAATAAGCAAATTTCTTTACACATTAGTTATTCTTTCACAATCCAGTCATTTTGACTGCTTTTGGCAATATAGGTACATACTAAGTTTCAGTCCTTATAGTGTTAAAAAGGGAAAATATTAGTTTAAAAGTAAATAAACGCAAAGTTTAATTTGGAAAGTATTATTTTTTACAACATGTTTTAACATTTTCTATTAATAAAATCATTTTTAAAATTAAAAAAGATTTTTTCCTGTTTTATTTGTATGAAAACTAATGTTAAAGGTTTAATTAGATGTTTAAATTCATTTCATTGTTCACTAATTCCATTAATTCATAAATTAAAATTTTTTTATTTCGATTGGAGCGAGATTAGAACTAAATGTGTGTGGATTAAAACTAAGCTTGTAAACCAAAAATAAGAAGATAATGAACAGAAAGTAAATGTTAAGATGCCAGGAAATAAAAATAATTTAAGAGGATCCCTTAAAATTACATTACTTAAAAACTTGAAGAAAAACTGTTAATCTATCAATACCTAGTTTTTATGTTTATTAAAATTAAAATTGGATGTTCTAGCATTTTTTAAGGTTCACGAATGGAAATTAATTCTAAAATTTTTCAAAGATTTAAGTTTAATTTCAGCATATTTGGTACGTTTATTAAAGGAGAACTTTGTATCGTTTAATTCTCCTAGAGAGAAAATCATGTAGTGTTCTCACAAGAGTAGTAAACAAACGTTTATTAAAGGAGAACTTTGTATCGTTTAATTCTCCTAGAGAGAAAATAATGTAGTGTTCTCACAAGAGTAGTAAACAAACGTTTATTAAAGGAGAACTTTGTATCGTTTAATTCTCCTAGAGAGAAAATCATGTAGTGTTTGTTCTCACAAGAGTAGTAAACAAACGTTTATTAAAGGAGAACTTTGTATCGTTTAATTCTCCTAGAGAGAAAATCATGTAGTGTTCTCACAAGAGTAGTAAACAAACGTTTATTAAAGGAGAACTTTGTATCGTTTAATTCTCCTAGAGAGAAAATCATGTAGTGTTCTCACAAGAGTAGTAAACAAACGTTTATTAAAGGAGAACTTTGTATCGTTTAATTCTCCTAGAGAGAAAATCATGTAGTGTTCTCACAAGAGTAGTTTTTTCTTAAACAAAATTGATTTACGTACAAAGAATTAAATCAAAATATTTGAAGAATAATTACAATTTAGCAGAGTGCGTAGCCAAATCTTTCAATAAAAACAAGCACCTTTTAAGTACTTTTTAAACACTCAAAAAATATTTTTAAGCACTATATATATTAACAAAATGCAAAATAATAAAATAATTTTCAAGCACTTTGCATGATCATGATAAAATAACTAGTTTCAGACAAAAAAACTCTTTTCTTGATTATATTAGACATTATAAAATGATTAAATCATTTTTCACTTCGATATCAGAGGGTGGAAAGTGAATCCTGAAATTGAGAATATCGTACAAAATGCAGCAGAATTGCACATGCGAGTACAATTATCTTCCCGAACCCAGCTCAGTAGACGCACCTGCGGAATCCAAAGTATTTTATCAAACAAGTAAAATGATTGGCGTTTTTTACGGACCGAATGCAAGCCAAAATGGATTGCGGTCGAATGAATTGTTAAAACGTTGAATAGAACAATGCGAAAAGCACGCTTTTGATAAAAATTATTGATATATATTTGATTAAAAAAAAATTATTATTTTCAAAAAGCAAAAAATTAAGCACAAAAAACACCCAATAAAGGAAGCATCTTCAAGGAAAAAAAGATAATAAAGTACCTTTAAGCACTTTTTAAAAACGCTACGCACCATGTTTAATCTGTCTCTCAGTAATTCTGCTTAAAATGAATACAATTCAAACTAAACTACACTAATTAAATCTATTAATTCTCTCTTCATAAATCTCAAAAGAATATTTTATGCCACCAACACTCAAAAAGGTTGATTGGCCTTGATTGTCAAAATGAAACAGACGGAACATAGTTGAACCTCTCCTACTAGAAAACGTGGAATAAAGAGTTTCAAACTTCGCACAATATGACTTCAAGATTCACCGTCATTTAGTTTCAAAGGAAGGGTGTTCCTTACTTTTGACGGATGGTTGACCCTTTAATAAATGGAACAAAAGAGGAGTCCAGTCTCACTCGGTTGAACACCTTTTGTTCGACATAAATCGCCCTCTTTGCGTGCAAACTTTCTTCGAAATACGTGCCGCCTATGAGAGAGGCCACGCGGAGATTCTTAAGTTGAAAAACTAATACACAAAAAACTGTAAATAACAAATAAAAATGCATCCAACTTCCTTCTTTCATTCGAATGGCGCGAAAGTGTTCCGTTGTCTGCCAACCGTAACGAAATAGTCCCTCTTCCTCACTGTTCGTAAAGAAAAGTTGGGAGAAAGTTTTGCTCCTAGTTTTGTAAAATTTAATGGAGATTTATTATTAAAAGAAAAACGTAGGTTAATATATATTACCGTCCCAAAACATATTTCAACTGCTATTTATTTCGTGATAGTGACCTCTTGCTTGAAATGACAGTATACTGAATTGTTAGCTGTTACATAACGAAATATTTCACATTTTGAAATAACACATATTCCACATGTAATTTCATAATTTAATTTATTACATTAGTCAATGCTAAATAATTTCTTTAAGATCTTTAAATAATTAATTTTGGTAATTTTAAAGCAGTGATAAAAAGTTGTTTCATATATTTTAATATTTTGATAAGTGTTACTATGAGAGAAATTATGAGTTAATGGAATGAATACTAGATTTGTCAGTTGATATATAACAAAAAAATAAAAGTAGCTACTCAAAAATTCACCTTCCTCATTCTAATTTATTCCTTTTTTTAACGTCAAATTAATTTATTTAAAAAATGAAAATAATTTTTATCATTATGTTTGAAATTATGTAAAAAGTTGCTCAGGCATTTTAATATTTTAATAAAATTTATAGTCAAAGAAATAGAAACGTTGGTGCATACTACAATTGTCGCTTACTACCTTATAAAACATATACATATATTACAGATTAGAAATTTTGCTGTTTTATCTTTCAATTTTTGTAAACATCAATTTTAAGTTTTTAAAATATTCAAATATTTTTTGATTAATTCGATTTATTTTTTAATAATTAAAATATCTAAAAAAACACTTTTTTGCTCTCATCAATTTACTTTTACTAATAAAGAGACTTACCCGCTAATTTTTGTCATTAGTAAATCATACGGTCTCAAAAGAAAATGTTAAACAAGATAAAAAAAAATGTAAAATTTATGCAAGACGGGTTTATTTCTTCTCTCAAATTTTGTTTCGGTAACTAAGCTTTAAACAAAAAACTTTAAACCACTTTCAAAAGCTTCGAATATGTTAGCGGATTCCTTTAAAATCTTCTAAAATGTAGAACGTTTAATTAAAAATATAATTATATGCTAATTATCGGTAAAGTAAGAGATTTATAAGTTAAACACCGAATTGAAATAAAATTTAATTAAGTAATATAATGTAGGACATAATTTTAGGAGCAAGAAAGCAATGTTAATAGTAAACAAATAGTTATGAAAATTGTATCTGATTTTAAATTGTTTAATTAATTTATGCATTCATTTTTTTTTATTAATTTATACTTCGATTAGATTTGTACTTTAATTATTACGCATCTTTCAAAAAGGTTTTATTTTCTTAAAACATCTATTTAAAAAATTAGAATAGAGAATCAAAATTCTAACTTTTTGTAAAACAGTGCATTAAATAACAATAATATTTTTTTGTAAAATTTGCAAAAAATCTAAAAAAAACTAACTAAACTAAACTAACTGAAAAAAAAGTTTTCGATTATTCTGTTACAATGAAACGGTTTAAGTAAATCCAAGTTTTAAGAAATACAATTTCTCAAAAAAAAGTCAAAAGTTTTTTAGTTTTGAATTTTGTGTTGATTTCAATTAGCCGGCGCATGTTTTTATTAATACCAAACAAACAAAAAACAAACATCTGTTGAAATTAATTGAATTCAAGCGGATAAAGTTCCTGGTTATTCCTGTATTAAGTAGTAAAGGAAGAAAGCAGCCAACATGAAACTTAGTTCAGGACGAATTTTGCGTATGAATATTGAAGAATGCCATGAAATTAATTGTATTCAAGTGGATAAAGTTCGTGATTTTTCCTGGATTAAGTTGTAAAGGAAGAAAGCAGCAAACATGAAGTTTTAGTTCAGGAGGAATATTCCGTATAAATATTGAATAATGACAAACAAAAAATAACACAATCTGTTGAAATTAATTCCATTCAAGTGGATAAAGTGAGTCATTATTCCTGAATTAAGTTTTAAAGAAAGAACGCAGCGCCCATGAAGGGACGAATATTGCGTATATCATCATAGAAGGGGAATCCGTCGGATAAATAAGTGAGCACATGCATTCTTGTCAATAATCTTTAAAAGATTTGAGGCAATATTTAACAAGAAATACATTGATAAAAAAGAAATTAAAGCAGTAATAAAATCAAAAATAATGCCGGCATGAAGAGAACACGTCATGACTCATTTGTCTGTCTGAAACAGCTGTGTATTGCCTTTGTAGTCATGAGTAATAAATGAGGAAGAATGCGAATGCAAGCTAATGAGCAGGGCGAAACGGCTTATGAGAAACAAAAGATATAGATATTAACTAACTCCCATAAAAAAAAATGTTTGACAACCTTTCCCGGAAAATAGAAAAAAAAAACAGTAACCATGGTTCCTTTCCTGTTTAACTATATACGAGGGCTGTTTTTTTTTTAGTCAGGGCCGTTATGTTGTGTGCACTTGTAGGTGACGCGTGCGTCGCAACGGATGCTTGCGTCGTGCCTTGGCGTTCTTTGGGAACAACTGTGCTTAGTTAGAGCAGCGTAGGTAACCTGTACGGTCAGTTCCGTGTCTTTAAAATTTTCAAGTTTAACAAATAAAGCACCTCGTATGTAGTACAGTCATTTTCAGTCGGCAAAAAAACCTGTCTGCTGTATACATTCACCGACCGATTTGCGAAATTCAAGAGGCTTCCTACTGGCATGCTGACAAGAATTTTTGTTACTCCATGACAATGATTCCCTTCACAGCTCAGTCCCAAGCTTTATTGGATTCATTTGGCTGGGAAGTTCTGAGCCACCTCTCAATACAGCCCAGACTTTGCGCTGAGTGATTTTCATTTTTTCCGATGTTTCAAACATCATTTTGGCGGCAACCAGTGCAATGATGACGAGACCTGAAAGCAGTCTTGTCCTCTTGGTTATCGGAGCAGGCGGCAAGTTACTACGAAGAAGGTATTTTAAGTCTAGTTGTAAGGTATTATAAGTGTTTAAGCAAGCTTGGCAAGTATTTTTTTTTTTTTTTTTTTTTTTTGCCTTTACGATGTTTTATAACAACCTTTATCCCGTCCCGCCCCCGAAAGGGAGCGACCGGGGACACTCCGAAAGTTCGAAGTGCGCGCAACAGTTCAATTACATAAGTAAACATATTCAAAATTTTCAAATTATAGTTTTAACAAATAGGTAGAATATTAAATATGAATTACAGAAAACAGTGCTACTTAGAAATAAATTAAATTCAAACACGCATTACAAAAAAAACAATCAGAAGAGATATTGATGTCGCATCTTCAGTAGGGGTGCAAAGTTAAAAAGGGAAACAATTTTACATGGTTAAATATAGGATGTTTGTAACTCAGAATATAATTACAGCTATCACAACAGTACTAAAGGTATCAAATTCCAGGATTTTAACAAAATAACAAATAATTTCCAAATAACAAAAAAGACATATCTATATAAACTCTAGGAACACAAATGATTAAAATTTCAAAATGCGGAATCACATAGGGGCAAAGACTGACAAAAGCATGAAATTAAAGCGCGAAAAACATTTTTAGAGAAAATTCAAGTAAAAATCAAAACATAACAGGTAAATCAATAAGCCGTGATTTAAAGTGTATCTTTCCTAACAATAGGCAGCAAGAGGCGATCAGGATTCAGGGAGGTGCCTTTGTTACTAAACAATTTTCTTATTATTTCCTCAATTCCCTTTTTTATTTTAGAGTTTGACCAATGCTGCTTTATTAATTCATAGGTGGTTTTTGAATGAAAAAATTTTTCTCTGGTGTGCTTAAAATTTGTACAATGGATTAATATATGTTCCTAATCCTCAACAACCTGACAGGTACGGCGCAGCTGAGCTCCCCCAAAAAACCTGGCCTGATGTTGTCCATGACAGCCGTGATTAGTTAGGAATTGATTTTAAAAGAAATTCCCCATGACTTTCCTCGTTTGAACTTTCGGGAGAAGCTCGAATGTGTGCCTTCCCTTTGTAAAACTGTCACTCCATCTCTCTCTCCATTCAATCAATTTTTCGCGTTCCAAAGTTTTTCTTGCAGTCCGCCTGCTAGGATCTTCAAACAGGTCAACCGTAGATCTCTCACAGGCTAATTTAGCTAACCTATCAGCTTCTTCGTTGCCCATATGGCCTGCGTGTGCTTTTATCCAATGTAAAACGATATTGTTTGCGAATTCTTGTTTAATTAAGTGGACTCAATATTCTTTAGAGTTGCTGCTTTCCAAAGCTTGCAGACTAGACAGGGAATCCGTATAAATTGAGATATTTTCTGTAATTCTTTGTTCTTTAATCCAACGAATCGACTGGAGAATGGCCCATAATTCAGTCTTAAACACGGAAACGTGATCAGAGATGCGAAAGGTTTTTCTTTCAACAGGTTCTCCCTCCAGATAGGCTATGAAAGCGCATCCTGTCTTAAATTCATTTTTAACTAAAATATTTGATCCATCTGTGAATAATTCTAGTCCCTTATAAGTAGGTAAATGTAGTTGATATTTAAGTAAAACTTCTTCAGCCGGATGATAAATATAAAGTGTAGGTATTGGTTTATAGAGTTCTTCTTCATGTTGGGAAATATTGATCTTCTACGTTTACTGCCATATCTAAAGAAATTGCCCCAGCATTTACTTGGAGAGCGTCTGTAGATGTATGCCTTAGTAATAGATAGTAAAGAAGTTCTTTCCATTTTTTTCAATCTATTAATGATTCTTACCTGTTGGGAAAACCAAATTTTCGCTCCATAGAAGATAAGTTTCTGAGTGCTGTTTAGGTAGATGAATTTCCGAACGCCAGGGCCAATCCCCCAGTCGACCCCAGAGATTTTATTTAGTTTAGCTTGAAATTTAGTAACTTTGCTATAGATTAAGTCAAGGTGGGGCAATTAGGAAAGCTTATAATGCAATCTAAATCCCAGATAATCAATGGTTTCCCTCGTTGCAATGTTAACTCCACAGAGTTTTATAGTGGGTCGTCTTGATACCCGATTGGCTTTGGGAAATACAATAGCGACAGTTTTTTTGGTACTGAATTGAAGATTGTGAGACGCAGCCCAATTTTCAAATTTCGTCAAAATCAAAGTGGCTTGGGATCCAAGTCTATCGAGATATGTTCCGTTGAAAAGTAATAGGAAGTCATCAGCGTATGCGATTATTTGCTCATTTGATTCCCTTTTCATACACGTTTACGACTACTTATGTCCAACTCCATCGTCTTGTATCTTGAACACAATTCAGAAGACAAAGGAAACTCTTGGATAAAGTATTGAGAGAAATCTGCCTTCGAGGAGGACTTTTTGATGGAACTAACCCGCATTTGCGTAACATGGAGAAGAAGACCAAGAGAACCTCCCACGGTTAGACTGGCAGCAAAGGGACTCTAACCCATGATCCACACCATAACCACTGAGGATATGTTATGTCAGCACTGTGGTCGCTGCAAGCCGGATGTGTATTCATTTTAAATAGCCATCGCAGGGAGTTCGAACCCGGTTTACCTCATTTGAAAGCAAACGCTCTATTCCCGGAGCCATCTCGGCTCTGACAACTATTTTGAAAAAGAGAAACGTATCTAGAATCAAAAAATTTTTTTGCTTCATAGATTTTTTTTCAAACGGCCGTTACTTAAAAAAAAAACACTCCTCGTAGTGTAATATCAATAAGTTTAAGATGATTTCCTTTGTATAACAGCACAGTTAGCCTTATGTTCTACCATCTGCGTTAAACCATGAATACTGTACTTATTTGTCCCAATGTAATAACGTGTTTCATTGAACCATATTACCGTTCCAAGTTCAGCTACAATACCGTATCTTCCAGCTTAAAATGGTATCATTTGCCCGATAAAAGGATTCAGCTAACAATATATTAGGGTTTCATGATATATCCACTATATTGTGCATCAATGCTCGTTAAATTTTAAAACGCTTGGTTTCTTTTAAAAAGGCTTACTGATAGATTTGTACGGAAAAAAAACTAATGCGTGGTACATTTCTGTCTTTCGTTGCTTTCAAAACATTTACTAGAATAAGATTGCAACCATTCTAAATAAACTGTTCGGAAATCCATAGTGAAAACCTCAAAACAGTTCTTTAACTGTAAGAATAAATCCCTGAAATTTATTTCGAAATTATAATATTTCTAAACACTTTAAACCATATCGTAACTTAATTTATTCCTTACTAAAAAAGAGAAGAAAAGAAGGAAAAAAAAACGTTTAATTATGTCATGACGTCGTAAAATTTCAAGAAGTTAATTACTTATTATGTTTTATTTTCCCAAAACGCACTTTTATCTTTTTAATTTGTTCATTATTGCTGAAGTCTTGCCGATAATTAAATTTTCAGCAACTACACCGCCACTAAATGTAAATAAAAATGATTAACTATATATCATTAGTCAGATTAGTGAATTCCACTACAAAGGTATTTTCTTTTTACTGTTGGTTATAGCCGGGAGAAGAATTATATTTAACAAATAATAAACTAACTTTAGAGAATTTCGAGAATAATTGTAGCATATTAAAAACATATCTCGAAATCTTTTATGTTTGGATAAGAATTTGTATTTAGTATTTAAATAATGTAAATTCTAATATTTCGGTATTTGTTATATTAATAATTATGCTGGTTATTAAATTATTTTTTTTTTTGTTTTATAGTTGAGATAGCGCTGAAATAAAATTGTATGAAGAAAATTAAAAAAAAAACTTATAAATTTGTAAAGTGTTCTTTACATACAAACTAATGAAAGCATTGTAAAAAATAGCCGTTTGGTGGAAGAATATTTTAAATTAATTCGTATACAGGGTATTCAAAAATGACCGTCGAAACGAGTATTTCTAATACCCTTCTCAAGCAGGAAATTAAAAAAATTGCGTTAGATAATTATTTAAAAAAAGGGTAAAAATGAAAAAAAACTATATTACCATGGAGAATAGTCGGACTAAAATCTACAAAAGCTGTTTGATTGTTCAAATAAACTTAAAGTCTTTTCGAATAAGAATCTTTTACCTCTTATATATATCCTCCAGCAATTAATTAGGTTTTGATATTTTCTTCACAGCCTTTCTCAAAAGTGATTGCTCAGATTTCGATACCTTTTTGACAAATTGACCTCTTTAACCATTAAGATCTTCATTGCGCTTAATTTTTTACTCTATTTTTGACATGGAATTTAAAAAATAGATATTAACACCGGTGATTGCGGAACACCGCTGTTCAGTTAAAAGGCTTATTGTTCCACAGAATTGGCGTAACCACTGAATACCACCGCAGAATTGGGGTAAAAGATCCGGAGTGGTCGATGTATTACTGCAACAAGTCTTCCCGTTTTCGGGCTAACCTGGGACAGTGAGTTAGTTAATAGTGCGTAATTTATAAGTACATACGCTCTTCAATTATACTTTTTTTATTTTATTTTATAACCGTCATTGAACAGTGGACCCGATTTTTGGGTTTACGACTACTAAGGCTCAACTCCGTAGCCCTGTTATTTTGAACCTAATCTAGAAGACAAGGGAATTCCTGGATAAAGTGTTAGGAGAAATTTGCCTTCGTGGAGGGTTTTTGATGGAACTAACATTCATTTGCGTTAATGGAGAGGAAGACCACGAGAATCTCCCACGGTTAGGCGGACGGCGAAGGGACTCTAACCCATGATCCGTCTACCACTGAGAATATTTCACGTCAGCACTGTGGTCGGTGCAAGCAAGGTGCGGAATTCGTAACGGTTAGTCATCGCTCGGATTCGAACCCGGTTCACCTCATTGGAACGTCAGCGCTCTATCCCCTGAGCCACCGTGGCTCAATTATACTGAGTGGCGAACCACAGAACAGTGTAGAGTAATGCTCATACGCAATTCCAACAAAACCTTTTCCGACATTAGAAAAGTCTTATCATTCGTCAGGAATTAAAAATATCTAAAGTATAAAGAGGCGTCTACTATTTTCAGCCAATATAATAACTATATTATACAACTCAAGTGATCGATCGATAAGAATTTTAATATATGGCAAAGAAAATAAAAATGCATATTTTCATACGTTTTAACAATTTGTGAAAACAACCTGGATATTAATAAAAATTGGTTTACTGAGGAAAATTTAAAATCTTCAACCATTGATTATTACCCAATATCGATTTTAGAATTGCATTTTTATTCGATTGATCAATATTAATTTTAGAATCTGTCATAGAAAATAACAGTGTGCAAATTTCTATAATTCAGTCTTATAATTTAAAACGAGAAATACAGTCCCTATCCAAATCAGTCGACGCACTATAAGATTCTATGTAAAATCATAAAGTGCTACTATACTGCTTTATTGTTTTTATGCGGTTTGCACTTGGTTACGTTCGTGTATTAATTGGTTAAATTAGACGGTATATAATATAAATTTGACGATCGGATATATTATATAAATATAGAATATTTATTATAACAGGTACTATATTAGTATATTATAATAAATCGACCAAATTATTGGACGCGCTGTAGTTTTTTAATAATGGCATGTTTTGTACGAGTTTAAAGGCAATACTTTTATATTTAAACATACACGTAATGGGGTTATTCAGGAGATTTTTTATATACTTCCTATTTGTATTTATTTTTGTTTTGCATTACAATGATAGCCCATTGATACAGGAGCGTAAACAAATGCAAACCAGTTTCATCTGAGTAAAAACAATACAGCTGTATAGTATCACCTGATAATTATAATTTTACATGGAATCTTTTAGTGTGTCTCATAATATGACTGTAAGTAAATTATCGCAGTACTGTGATCCGTATAAAATATACCACCAATGAATATTATTTTAACTTGATTGATAAGCCAGTAAATAATATTACGCGCTAAAGAGCTATTATTTTATTTAAAAAAAAAACTTTTTTCCAATCAAAGCATTTAAAATTGAAATGAGTTGATTCCCTACCTTCTTTAATCAAACTGGTAGAAATATACCCGGAAACGAGTCAATATAAAAATCACGAAACTCATTTAAATAATTATCACGCAATTGGACTCTTATCTAACTTCATCAATACTATCCCCCTCCCCCCCCCAAAAAAAATCCATTTACGCAAGCAGATCAAAAAGAGTGTAAACCATAAAATTAAAAATCAACAGTAGATTAGAAACGGTACAGTTTCGAAATTCAAATTGGGAAAGGGGCTATTTAACTCGCAGGCCATATCGATACTTGTCGATATATCGGTATCGTTTCTGTTCAAGAGACCAATGAAGTTGTTAAATGTGTGTGTACAAAGTTCGAATCAATAACTAATTCCATTCATCTGTCATTCCAATAGAATTGCTTTTATTTGTATCGGGAGCACGTGTGCTGGGCCAAGATTTTCTCAGAGCAATCAATACGTTGAAAGAGAAAGGTTGAAGTAGGAGGAGAGAAGGGGGGGGGGTGTTTTATCTTCATCAAAAATCGATTGCATTTCGAAGGAAGAAAAAATATTATCTTTCTAAAACTTTATTTTAAAATCGCGATGAGGAATGTGTAAATAATAATGTGAATTACCTTCTGTATTTTTTTATTCATTTCATTTTAGTATTCTTACCAACCTATATATATATATATATATATATATATATATATATATATATATATATATATATATATATATATATATATATATATATATATATATATATATATATCCCTGGCTAAATTATTAGTCGCACTCTATGTGTAATGATTATATGTGAGATCTTAATTAACAGGTAATGCTATACATCTTTATTGTTTTTACGCGGTTGAAACTGGTTTGCACTTGTTTACGCTCATGTAGGAATTGTAATACATTACGTTAACATTGTAATACAATACATTAAAAATAAATACAAATAGGAAGTATATAAAAAAATTCCCTGACTAAAACATGTTATTACATGTATGTTTACATGTATGTTTAATATTACATTACATATATGTTTACATGTATTTTTACATGTATTTTTAATATTACATTACATGTATGTTTACATGTATTTTTAATATTACATTACATGTATGTTTAAATATAAAAGTATTGCATATAAGCTCGTGCAAAACAAGTAAATTTGAAAAAAAACTACACTGTGTCTGATAATCTGAGCTAATTATTATAATATATTAATATAATGCCTGATATAATAAATATTCAATATTTATATAATATATCATCTAATTTATCCAATCGTCGAATTTATATTATTTGTCGTCTAATTTGACCAGCACGATACACGAACGTAAACAGGTGCAAACCGGTTTCTGTCACGTAAAAGCAATAAAGCTGTATAGTATCACCTGATAATTAAGTTTTACATAGAATCTTAGAGTACGTCTAATAATTTGGCAAGGGACTGTGTAGATTGTTGTAAGTTACCATTGTAATATTTTTTAAGTAAATATTTCTCCCAAAATTAAAAATCTATTATATAATAACATACTTTAGAAATTGTTGATTTTATTGTTCTATTAGATAATTGTGCAAATTCGATGACTTTTAAAAACTATTTTATGACTTTCTTTTTCAAATGGAGCATTCTTTTTCCTTTTAAAAGTATTAATAAAGCAAGTTTTTCCAAAAGGAAATATTAATGTATTAACCAGGTATAGTTCTTGAATAAAACACTCCCTAATGAAGCACTATTTGTCGTAAATTTTGACAGCAATGGCTAACCCAGAGAGTTTTTAACACTTGAGTATGGTGGCGTGGACTCAGTAATGGAACTCTTAAGAATTTTATGATTACATTATTAACTCTCCAGGTGACATCACTTTCTTCCAAGTCACGACAGATGAATAGTTTTCTGGGACAACTTTGTTAAATAAACTTGCAATTTAATCTAAAATTGTGGAAAGACAAAGTTATTTGCGAAAGAAAAAAGCGCAAATATCACCAACTGCGCAATCACATTTACCTGTAAAGAAGTAATTTCATTTTCCACCATTCTAAAATTAAGGGAGTTGTTTTCGATTGTGTTCGTTGCATTTGTTTATGAATAGCTTAAAATGAGGTTAAAATAAATATTATAATGAGATTATAATTGCGTAATTAACGAATCAAAATATAATTAATATATGATATTTGAAAAATAAGGATATATTCCTTAAACTAATAACAGGTAGAACTTAATAATAGTCAGTGGTAATACTTAATTTTGATTATTACAAGCAGTAGTTATTTTTATAATATTTTTTATAATATATTTTTTATAATATATTTTTTATAATATATTTTTTATAATATATTTTTTATAATATTTTTTTCTAATTTTACTAATTAATGGGCAGTAGTTATTTTCATTGTAGTTAAGCATACTTCAAAAATATTAATAATCAGCAATAGTTAGTTTTAATAAATTTATACTTAAATTTACTTATTAAAAGGCATTAAGCTATGTTGGCTCAAGAGATAGAGCATTCACCTTAGAATGAAGTGAACCAGGTTCAATTCCCAGCGATGGCTGATAGATACGGAACCGCATCTAGCTCGCACTGACCCCAGTGCTAACGTGAATAATTCTCAGTGGTAGACGGATCATGGGTCCCTTCGCTGTCAGGCGAACCTTGACAGATTTTCGTGGTTCTTCTCACCATGTAACGTAAAAGGTGGGTTATTTCCATCAACAAGTACTCCATGAAAGCAAATTTCTCTCAATACGTGTTCTCTTGTGGATTTGGTTCAAAATTATAAAGCTATGGAGTTTAACTTTAGTAATCGTAAACCCAAACCCGGCTATTACAAAAGATGATTATAGTATATATTTTTGCTTTAAGGGTAGAACATTAATTTGTACTTTTCAATTAGATGGTTTTCAACTAAAATATTGTCATTTATTTATTTTTATTTAAATTATTTAGTTATTTTATTTAGTTAGTTATTTTAATTATTTAGTTATTTTAATTATTTAGTTTTTGAAAATTCCTAATTTTTCTATATTTTCTAAAGTAGATTTTCCTACACTGAAGAAAAAGTATGATCATAACTTCTAGAGTATGGTAAAATTAGTCAGTTTCTGGCTCTATGGGAACACCAAAAAGTTTAGTATTTTTTACAGAAGCGATTTAGTACTGATTTTGCTTAAGTTAACAATGAAATATAGTTTTGCACTATGTGGTAAAAATGTGTTATAACCTGGTAATTTTGTCATGATACCTTAAAGTTGGCATAACAGTCATTTAATTGGTTAAATTTACTTTTCAATTTTGTATTTTTTACTGATTGTGTGGTAATAACTACCACTTTGAAAACAAATTTTTCGGTAAACCGTTACCAGAACGCAAAAATTGCTAAATTAATGGTTAAAATACAGTATATGTAAATTTTTATAAAAATTATGTTTACTTTTTTTTTACCAGAAATGTCAATGTTATGAAGAAAGGTAATTTTACCAGAATTTTTTCTCCGTGCACAAATTCACTTAAATGTCATTTAAACATGTCCTTCAATCCTACAATAAATTTATTTTCTTATTTTATTATCAACCGATGATCAGAGATAGTGTCAAAAAATTAATACGCTATGAAAATAATCTATAATTTGAAAGATTTATTCAGCCAAAATATTAATAACGTTTAAATTATTCTAATTAAAGTCATCCCTCAAATACCGCGAAACAAATAACTAAAGAATCAAATTGAATAAAAAGAAGAATATCGAATTGATATTTAGTTCCGAATCTTTTTAATTTTATATTTCTCAAATCTAATTCAAATAAAATGGAAAGAGAATAATATAAGGAATGCAAGAAAGAGATTTAACAAAATATTTAAATATCCGTTTAGAATAAATAAAAAATGCTGCTTGCTGAAAATACCTTTTTATATTTCAGGTAGTAAGTAATTGAACCGATTTTATTAATGAGTTTTAACTTTACTCAATCACATGAAATTAATTACAGGAAATCAATTTACTAATTAATATAAAATCAAGCGTGAACGTTTTCAGAAATTTATTGACATTTTAATTAATAATTAAAATACTTTTGATTACTTTTCCGTGAGCATTTTAATCATGTTCTATGAATTAAATAAGATTAACCTTTTTTTCTATTTAAATAAAATAAAAGGAAAAGGGGGCAATAAAACAAAGAACAAGACTGAATTTAAAAATGCGGTTTAAACCAACCACATGCGTAATGAATCGATTAATAATAATTCTTCCGTCAGAAGTTCTAGGCATATAAATTATTTATGTCTTTTTCTAAATTAATATTGTTTGACAAGTATTGTAGTAGGATACTGATTTTCACACCATTTCAGCATAAAATGACAAAATTTAAATAATATCGATCAAATAGTTCTCTAGAAATTAAGATTTGAAAATAGAAATGGGAAAATTTGGAATTATTTAATTTATTAGTAGATATCCAATTAAAGAGATCTAGAACATGATTTCTCTGTTTTACAATATAGAATTATTAGCAAATAATAAAACTCTTTGTATTAAAGAAATCGTAAGTACCGCCTAGATGACCTGGGTCGAATCCCAGCGAAGGCTGGTCGATACTCATCCGACTTGCACCAACCACTGTGCTGACGTTAAATATCTACAGTGCTAGATGGACCATGGGCTGGAGTCCCCTTTCCATCAGGCTAACCATGGGATTTTCTCGTGGTCTTCCTCTCCATGTAACGCAAATGCGCATTAGTTCCATAAAAAATTCCTCCACGAAGGCAACTTTTTCCCAATACTTGATACATGGATTCTATTGTCTTCTGGATTAGGTTTAAAATTACAAGGTTACGGAGTTGAACATTAGTAGTAGTAAAGCCAAAAATAGGATCGGCTGTTCAACGACGGTTATAAAATAAAATAAAAGACTATTAGACTTATTAGGCTATCAGACTAGACTATTAGACTAGAAGTATTAGTATGAAGTATACTAGACTATCAGATTAGAAGTATTTTTATGAAGTATACTAGACTATAAAACTAGAAGTATTTTTATGAAGTATACTAGACTATAAGACTAGAAGTATTTTTATGAAGTATACTAGACTATAAGACACGAAGTGCTAGACTATTAGACTTGGAAGTTTATCAGACTTAGACAGAGATAAAAATAAAATTTTAAAAAAATGAACATTAGATAATTAGTTCGAAATTTAATAACTTGCGAACCTGTTAGAAATTAAACCGTACGGTTCACTTTGTCGCAGGATTACAACTATTTGGCATGCTGAAAGAGCAATAGTTTTTTGTTTTTTTTTTCGAAATCCCAATTTATTTGAAAGTTTTTGAAATTTTAAGTGTTTTTGGTGAATTTTTTTTATCTCTTCTTTTGGCATTGCATGAATTTTTTCTTTATTGCTTAAAATCTATCAGACGTAGAATGAGTCGAAAAACATCAAAGGAGTTCGACGCAATTTAAAAATACAATTCGATTATTTGTTCTTCGAGAACTTTTAAGCTTGTAGTAAAAATAAAAAAATATAAAAATAAATAAATTAATTAAAAAAAAACATGGTAATGATAGTTAGTAAGCGAACAAATCAGGGTGGTGCCGTCTAGTAATTTAAAAGAAGTATTGCTTGCACGAAATAATCATTTGATTAACAAGTAAATACTGGTTTATCCAAAGAAAATTTCATGCAAAAAAATATACAAATGTTTTATTGCTTCAATAATTATAGATATATGGCAAAATGAGAAAAAATTTCAATTGATATTAAAAGCTAATTAATAATTAATATAAAAAAACATTTTTGCCATGATTCTTTTAATTACTCTT